>PVKP010002732.1:0-118840 GCA_004027715.1 Plecturocebus donacophilus
CATTTTCTAAATATTTTCCATAATTTCCTAACAGGATTAAAATCACCCATATCAGTAATCTCACCAATAAAGCATCTTTTATTGGAGTCCCCTACTCTAACTCTTCCTTTCCCTATTACCTCTCAAATAAACCTATTTCACTTAAATCCTATCTCATCGTCTGCTTCTGGGGAGCAAAACTTAAAGGAAAATTCATGCTTGACTTACATCAATATAAAGCCCGTTATATTTTAAGTCTCCTCCGATAGGACCATTGCCTTCTAAGAAATTCTGCTCTAATGTGGCCAGTCAACAATAATATTGCTATCCTTTGATGAACTATTGGCATTAATTATGACACCTATTTTGGCCTTTATAAATAGATACCTGGAATAATTCATTTTTGATTTGTTCAAAGTTTTACTCTCTTGTCTCTCCAGGATTTTACCCTTTGATAGAGTTATCTACACACAGTCAGTGATAAAAACTCTTGCTGAATTTTATCAAATCTTGCCATCTTGTTGGACTTTTAGGCAATGAGAATCTATCCTTTCTGAGTGTATCAGTATGAACTCATACTCTCAGTGCGATGAGCTGAAGTTCTAGACAGTTGATAGTTCTATGGCTAATGACGTCTGACAGCACAGTCAACTCTACAACTCTGCTTTCTCTCTCCAACTTAATGAGTTTGTGAGTAGTTTCTCCTATGATGTTACACTCATATATTGATGGGAATTCGTAGAATCACATGATTCAGCTCCCTAACATAAATGCAAATGATAATGGTCAATACACAATCTTACTTTGACAACAAAGTATTAATATGATCATCATATGATCTCTATGTTTGTATTCTCAAAGGAAACAGTTTTCTATTAATTACTGCTGTAGCAAATGGCTACAAATTTAGCTCCTTAAAATAGTGCAAACTTATTATTTCACATTTCCAAAGATCCAAAGTTCGAAATGTGTCTCAAGGAACTGAAATCAGCGTGTCAGCAGGGCTGCATTCCTTCTGGAGGCAGTGGGGAAAATCCTTTCTTGCCTTTTTCAGCATTTGGTAGCCACCTGCATTGCTTGGTCTTAGACTCCTCCTTCCAACTTCAATGGCAGAAACTTCAAATCTCTCTCTCCTCTTCTGCTTCCCTCTTTTACTTTAAGGACTCTCATTACTTTTGGCCCACCCAGGTAAACTGGTAAACTGGTTAGGCAATCAGCAAACTTAATCACATCTGCAACCTTAATTCTTTCTTGTCATGTAACATAACATATCCACAGGTCATGGAAACTAGGACATGGCCATCCTTGGCACGGATTATTATTCTGTCTACCACACGCCCCATTTCTCCTTGGTGCTGATGTTCTAAGAACTAACAGAAAGGCTACACAATTATTTTAAGTAACCATGCAATTTGGCTACCAATTGATCTTTAGTAACTCAGGATTCTAAAGAACATTTTACTGTTGATTAATGAATAAGGAATATTGGCTGTTAAGGAGGTGGTTGGACATACTATACTGGAAACAGTATACTCTTTTGCAGGCTAATTAAACAATTATATTTGCACTGATCCTGAGCGTATTTTACATCCACCATGTGTCTACTCTCTAACATTAAGTAGACTATCTAGAACGTTGCAAATTAGTAGAAATATAATGTGATCCCCCAATCTGAGCCACATATATAGTTTTAAATTTTCTAGGGGCCATATTTAAAAAAATAATAAGAAACCATGAAATTAATGTTAATAATTTATACAATACAATGTTAATATATTTTAACATATGTTCAATATAAAATACCAATGAACTATTTACATTCTTTTTTGTTCACACTGTATATTGGAAATCTAGTCTGTACTTTCACATACAGAATATCTACATTTGATTTGTCACATTTCACATGCCAGTTCTGTCTAATGACTGCCATACTGGACAGTGCAATGTAAAACGAAAGGATACTCCGGGTAATTGTTAAGAGTTTCCACCTCTCAATTCTTTTTAAAATTAAATAAAATGAAGTAGGAATATTTTAGCTTGGAGAACGGAAGCATGTTAATTTGTTCAAAATTAGCAAATAATTGTTGACTACGATTTTTACTTAGTTGTGGAGTAAATCCAATGCATAATCATTTTTTTCTGTACAATGTCAAGGCATCTATAACATTGTTTTCTCTATAGAACTATATGGATTTCTGTATATATGTGCACATGTATATATGTGTATACATGTTATCTACATAGAAAGAATGATTATGTTCAAACATATAACATACATATGTACATGACTAATATCAATATTGTTTATCTAATCTCTACAGAATCAACAAATGTATTTTGTGAATAAGAAAGGAAGAGTAATAGTTTACGTGAGGTTTAGAGAGATTCACATATATACACAACAGCAGAAACTCATACACACTCATACACAAATTCATAGAGTTTGGTATATTTTTGCCAATCTAATCTACAACCAAAATAATTAGTTTAAATTATAAGAATTTCTGAGTGAAAAGGACTGCAAGTCCTTGTGTTAACTGGTAATTCCATCAAGATAGTAATTAAATCTAAGGGAATAATTGACCTAAGATCCTGATTACTTAATTATCTTAAATATGCTTCCCTTCTTTTGATTAGTTTGTATTGCTATTAAATTTATCACCTTAGAGTTTCTCTCTAGGCTATTAAATATTTGACTCCCATCTTTTTATTGTTCATCACTTCTCTTAAACAACCAACTTATTATAATTAAATTAAGTTTCCAGAATAAAATTAAATGGTAATATGTAGAATTTATTACTATGATTATAGGGATATGATCTATTACATGGATTATTAGTCAAGGTTAAGAGATCAGATGATTCATTAAACATAAACTTGAAATTTATTTTCAAATGTTTCTACTTCTAAGTTAAAAACACGCAAACACATTCATTTGTTTAAAGTCGTATTTGTGAGCATTTTTAAAGCAGTTATGCAAAATTCAGTTTTTATTACATACTTTGGATATTAATGAAACTATAAAAAACTAGAAAGCTCTAAGAAGTAAAAAAACCAGGAGTGCATATCTTCTTGGTGCAATATATTTCTAGGAATCTAAAGTGGGTTCACCTTGGATATATTTCTTACAGTGGAATTTCAGCTTTTATCTAGTTCTTATGACACCTATCTAAGCAAGTTTCTGCTTTCACAAAATACTGTGAAAGATACAGGGAACAATGTTACTCTTTTGACAAGCATATTCCATAATAGCAACTTTGAAAAAGATTTAAAAATTTTTCTTCACAGTAAAACATTAACAAATTACCTTTTATTCTAATAAGTGTATATTTGAATTCCTGAAAGTATGTTTTATATTGCTTTGTTTTTGAGTTACAAAATGGATGTAGATATCTTCTATTTATTTTATATGTTGCTTACCTGTGTGTTTTCCAGTTGATTGTAAGTGCTTTTATAGTGTTTATCTAGCTGTGTGCAGCTAGATACATAAGTACTATCCATATGTACGTATACACACACAGTCACACATAAAAGTGCAAATCTATATATAATTGTATATGAGTGAGCATAATTTGGCATTTTGCATACTGAGTGTACTAGTCAAATCTTATGAAACTTTTGTTGATATGAATTTGTTATCCAACTAACCTTCTATATTGATCTACTTGCAACTTCAAAGTTTTCTTTACTCAGTTTTTCAAATATTATATTCTCCAAATAAGTAAAAATTCCGTTATTTAACTAATTAACATGAAAGGTGTAATACACAGTTCAAAGGCAAGGAGATTAAATATTGGTTATCTGGAAATATTATATCACTAAAGACTTGATTTTTGTGTGTGTTTTGTCTACCATTTTCAGACCATTGGATTCATCTTCATTTAAGCTGCTCTTATTTTGAAAAGGTAGCTGTAGGATCTCCAGGTATCATATTCCCATGTTCCAATTCTTTCTGGATATGTTTGTTTAATTTTATCAAGGATCAGAAGAATTAATTGTAGCCATAATTAGTTTTTTAATACTGTATTGCCTTTTTTGAAAAATCAAGGAAATGATTTTAGAGAAGCTTAATACCAGCTCCTTTTCATATCTCATACCCATATATTTGCCATGTGTCACTACTTAATAAAGTCACTGACGAAAGGTAAAAGACAACTAAGATTGGTTTGAAAGCATGATTTCCTCCTAAGGCTGGGAGCAGAGCCGAGCATCTTTACTCGATTGCACCACAATAATAGTTGAATAGGGGAACAAATCGAGCCGTAATTCTAACTAGAGACATGATAATTGGTTTTACTTCTTCAGAGAGATAAAACTATTAGTGAAACGAGTTAAATTTTTATCAGATATTTTCTCTCTACAAGAATAAGCCTTCCAAAAAATAATCTAGTTAACATTCTCCACCTTACTAAGTGTCATCTCTTAGGTTTTCTGTATGAAAATTATCATTCTTATTCTTGGTCTGACTGAGTAGTCTGTAAATGTATATGTATATTAATATCAATTATGTTTTTCATGAGCTTGACAAAAATTTTGTCCTCATTTATGAATTTTCATATAAAGTAGTATTTTTATAATTTTAGCATTAGATCCTATTACAATAGAGTAAAATCTTTCTGTATTTACTTTAAACATGTAATTTTAAATTTTATTGATTTTTTTGGCTATATCTAATTTTGTAATGCCAGAGACACTATCTTGAGAAGATATTTCATATGTGATGAAATACTACATTTTTTTTTTACTTACTGAATTTCTTTCTATAGTAAGATTTTATATATTTTTTCCAACATATTTCTGTTATTCATTTTTCCTGAGACTTAGTGCCAGGTTATTTATCATAATGGAAGTAACAATTAATGCTATTCAATGGAATCAAGTATAAAATTGTTTATCCTTCTCTCACATATATAAATGAAAATCTCTCTTGAATAGCATTTCCTGCTAAACATATTTATTTTTAGAAGTCCTCTCTTCTTTTGTTAGAAACCAATTTTTTAATTTTTAAAATAGTTTTCTTTAGTAATGAATAAATTATAAAAAGTCACATTTATTTTACATATACTTAACAAAAAAAAGAGTACAATGAAGAAATCAAAGAAAAACATATGAAAGCAAAATTAGTTTTTAAATTTTTTTTTTAATTTTTAGAAAATAAACTTCCACCAGTGGCAATGCAGTCTTTTTTTTTTTTTAAATCATGTATCAGCATAATTTTTTAACAACAGCCATGGGACAGAACTTTAAAATTTTCCAGGGTATGCATTAGAAATTAGAGGAGGTGTATTCAGTCAGGGAACTTACAGTCTGTGTGAGGAAAATAGAGTAACATTCCAAATATTTTACTTGACCATTCCTCTCTGAATTCTCAGATATGTGAAACTGAAGACTCAGTTGACAAAAAGAAAGTCAAATATGTTACAATGTATAATTCAATAAAAAGAAAACAAAAATATTAATGAAAAAATTAACATCATTCAATATTTTAATAAATTTATATCAAATATAAATGTTTACTTGCAGTATCCAAAAGTTAAGATATATTGTAAAATGTTTATTCTAATTTGTTTAGAATATTTGATCCTTCTTCAGGAGAAGAGACCTCTCTTAAAGAAATATAAGCACTACATTAAATCAATTTTTAAGGCCCTGAGCTGGATAACATTTTATAGTTATGTTAGACATAAGGCAGAAATAAATCTTAAGAAGTTTATGGTTAAAATACATGTGTAAGAAAGTGATTTCAAACAAATTGCACTACTATTACATAACCTGGATTTGAACTTGTTTTGTGAAATTTGGCAGGACATTTAATTTCCTTGGAGTTCAGTTTTATTGATAGCATTATTATTAAATGCCAGACAGCTTTCCTATCCCTTTACATATACCTGTCCTCACAACAATCCTAAAAGATTAGTATTATGAGTATATTGACTTAAGATGGGGAAGCTGAGACCAAAGAGGTTGAATTATGGTTGAGTTGAAATTCAAATCTTGACTGTCTACCTTTCCAAAATCCTATGTTCTTAAGCAAAACTCTGTATTACCTCTCTATTTATAAACACAAGGGAATTGAATTTCTAGTTTTTCTTCCACCCTCAAGAGTCAACGAACATAGGTTAGACTTACTCAATTCAGATAGAAGCCAATTAAAGAGGCTACCAAGAGAAAGCGTGTTGGTGGCCTGTAAAATTAGAAAACATGAAACATTCTATTAGGAATGCCATATTTTATGGAATCCTATATTTTTTTCTTTAAGAATGTTGAATATGGGCTTCCAGTCTCTTCTAGCTTATAGGATTTCAGCTGAGAGTTCTGCTGTTAGCCTGATGGGAGTTCTCCATATAGGTGACCTGCTCTTTCTCTCTTGTTGCCTTTAACATTTCTTCTTTCTTTTTGACCTGGAAAATCTGTGTGTCTTTAGGATGATCTTCTTGTAAAAAATCTTGCAATGGTTCTCCCTGTTTCCTGAATTTTACTGTTTGCCTCTCTAGCAAAGCTGGGGACATTTCCATGAACAATATTCTGAAATTTGTTTTCTAAGTTGTTTGCATTCTCCCCATCCCTTTCAGGGGTGTCAATGATTTATAGACTTGTCATCTTTGCAAAATTCCATATATACAGAGCTTCTGTTCATTTTCTTAAATGTTTTGTTTTATTTTGTCTGACTGTCTTATTTCAAAGATATAGCCTTCAAGTTCTGAGATTTTTTTTCCCCTCAGTTTGGTCTATTCCGCTGTTAATACTAGTGATTTATTGTGATATTCTTGAGTGTAATTTTCAGCTTCATCAGATCTTTTAGGTTATTTTACATGTGGGCTATTTCACCTTTCAGCTCCTGTATCATTTTATTGTGACTCCTAGTGTCCTTGGATTGGGTATTGCCATTCTCCTGAATCTTGATGATCTGTGTTTCTATCCATATTCTGAATTCTATTTCTGTCATTTTAGCCAGCTCAGCCTGGATAAGAACTCTTGTTGGAAAACTGATGTATTTGTTTGGAGGACACTCTGATCATGTGAATTACTGGAGTTCTTGCATTGGTTCTTTATCATTTCTGCATGCAGGTGTTCCTTTAACTGCAATGTAGACTGAATACAGTCAATAGACATCCTTTCTGGATGTTTTCACAGGGCTAAGACTTGTGCAGGGTCTTTAATTATAGCTGACTTCCTGTCTTTGGTTTCACAGATGGATATATTAGTGAGGTAGTTTTGGTGTTGAAGCTAGTGGGTGATCTAGTGGGTGGTGCTAAGGTGTATTGGTCAGTTGGTAGGCTCTTGCTGGGTCACATGGCTCCCCTAAATCTTCCCAGAGTTGCAGCCATGCTCCCTCTCAATGCTCGGAAAGTTTGAATTCTTCCACTTGAGTGCTGGCTGTAAACTGCAGCTTGGCATTCCTGGGCTGCTCACCACTGCTTTGGGGCAATCTGAGGGTTTATGTTTCTTCCCCAACTTGGAGGCAGCCGAGGAAGGACCTTAGTAGTGATTGCGGCCAAGGGTCATTTGCTTGTCTCCTGAGGGTTCCACTCCAGAGAGAACATCCTGCATCTTTTAAAATATTTGCATTTTGTCTTTGTAAATAGATGTCATCTGCATTTATTTTGCAATGATCAGTAATTACACATGTGATCACTGAAGAAAAACTCAATGACCAACAATTTACATTGATGCTAAGTTGAAATGGCTATTTGAGTGGGGACTACTTTTTAAACTAGTTTAATTAAGGAGGACTTGTTTTAATAAGTTTTGTTTAATTTAATAATTAATTTAATTTAATAATGATAAATTATTAAATAAATTTAACAATTTTCTTTTGGGATGATAAATAAATAATTGCCTATTACCTGTATATGAACGTAAATTCATAGGGCTGAATCTGGAACTTGTTCTTAAATACTATAGCTTTAATTTGAAGCCTGGAAATCTATCTCCCTAATATAATTACTATAAACAGTTGTTAATTTATAGCCCAATATTTATAAAATTATATGTAATAAAAAGAAATTTTATTGAAACAGTAGAGGTAGAAGAGCAGGACCATATATGATTTTAATCTCCTTACTCTAATTTCCACAGAGGCTACAGTGAGAAGTTTTCAATCAATAACTACAAGACTTAGGCAAATTTTATTTAGTTATGTTTTAATGATCAATCATTCCTCAAAAGACCCATTATAATCATTATCTCATTTTTTATATGTGAAAAATACTGAGACATTTTATGTGGTTAGAAATAGTTTTTTACAGATACTTTTGACAAATCAATATCGGACCATAACTGGTGCACATTGCTCTTTAAAATAAAAAAGTATACCATAAGAAAGTCTAAAATCTATAGCAGTCCAGAATTACGTGACATAAACAAAAAGTTTATTCTATTAATGTGTGAAATTAGGAATCTATTTTTCATTAAAGCCTTCTAAAGGTGGAAAAATTAAACTAGAGAACTCAATTTTGAAGAAAATTCATTACTATAGAAAACCATTCAAAATGCATATGTAATATTATTTTTATTCTTCATACTTTCCAGGTTTGAATATTGCAGGAAAAATTTTCTTCTTTTTATTCAGTGACTATGTTTATAATTGTTTTCATAATATAATTATTGATTCCATTCTTTGCTTTAGCATGTCTTTCACTGCAATTTTAGCCATTAGCTGTCTCTATCATAACTAAAGTAATAGCTCCCTTCTAAAGTCATTACCTCAATTCTTTTCACTTATTTAACTTTGAATATTAGTCTCATTTTAATCTTCCTACCTCAAAACTTAAATAAACTAGCATTTGCCTACAAAAATCTTGGAACTTTTTGAAGCTGTTGTTTCATTTAAAATTCCCTGTGAGGAGTTATTCTTTTAAAGTGTAAAGTATAATTGATGTGTATTACTTATTAATATATACAATCACTATTTTATTGTTGTATATGTAGAGGGTCTTAAGATTTTATATTAAGACATTTTTGCTTTGTTTATAGATAAACTTACATGCTGAATTATAATTTTTAAATAATAAATTTCAATAAATTGCATTTTGAACTCACAATACATGCATTTTAAGACTTGTGATGAATTTTATAAAACCACTTTCAAGAAAAGTTCTATCAAAAGGAAAGTATTTATGAGAAAATATATTTCCATAGTCTTCACCATTTTTACTTGATTTAACTTTTAGAGTATAAAGATATTGATTATTGTTTTATTTATTATTTTTAAACATTTGTGAAATTAATATTTTAATACATTTATGGGCCATTTATCTTTAGTTTGTTTTCATGTTTATCGATTTCACCAATTTTTCTATCCATAATTTTTCATTTTAATATATATAAGAAGATATTGCAAATATAAACTGATGTTACTATTGATGATTTTTAACCATTATCTTTTTTAATGTTATAGATAGATCCACATATATAAATGTTTTTCCTTGTTTGTTATTAGGTAGAAATCTTATTGCCCCATTCTCTCCCAAATTATTAGCCAATGTGCCATCATCACTTGCAGAGAAATCCATTCATTTCCCAGTCATCATATCAACAGACTTAAAATATACATATATATTAATCATCTCATTATGTTAACAAAAACTTTTTTATGACAGATGCGTATTTTAAGTGTTTATACTTGAATCATCATAAAGAGTAACAATAGTGCACAGATTCCAAAAAGAGTTAATCAGTACACCCTACAATGCACTTTCACATACATTGAGAAAAGTTCATATTTGTGGCAATAATGTGTAATATGATTTTTTTCCATGTATATGAAAGTGCATATGAGTTTGTGATTGTAAACAATTTTGAGTTACTGAGTTGTGAACAGCACAGTAACAATGTACAGATTTTTGCTTTTTTTCAAGGATTACTAAAGGTTAAACCTCATATTATTTTTTTCTCAAAATCTGTGTGTGTTTGAAGAGGCTTTACAGCACAGTAAACACAGAACTACTGAGAAATCAGAAAACATAAATAATGTTTTCAATATACCTATTATTTTAAGATGTAAGGATATTTGCACAGCACATAATTTGCTTGTCAGAACTTACAAAATTTTATATGATAATTTATTTTCACTTGAAGACTTAAATATAATTTCCTATTTTCTTTACAAAATTTTTTTTGTAAAATATCTATATCATTTTAAAACAATCATAATAACAGGAATTAATATCAGACTAATTATTTACTCATTCAAAGTAGTGTTTGAAAGTCCACCAGGAGTAATATGTAATGACTTCTGCAAAAATTGCTTATTAATGATGCAAGTTACAGGATATTATTTGTATTGAGTATTTCAAAAATTTCCTACACTTCTAGGGTAAGAGTGATTGCTTTTTAGCTATAGTTACATACAAGTACCAAAATTGGTTTTTAACACATTTAAGCAATAAACTTTAGTTATATAACCATGGTAACAAGTAAACATCAGAAATGCTCTGTATTTTTTTTTGATTGATCTATATTAATTCACATCAGTGAGCATACTTCTGAAAGACACCTAAATTTAGTCACAGCCATCCTCATACTTTAATATCTAAACTGTCAGCATCAGACATACTCCAGTGAACACACTGCTAAGACTAATGTCAACCAAATCATGCCTATGTAATCAATATTAAACATATTTCCAAGGCTGTAGTCAACCTGCTTCCTTTCTATGACCAACTCAGGCCAGGACAAACTCTTTTCACAATTCTATATAAGCACTTTGGTGATAAGGCTCTGCTAGACCAACAATGTTTTCTTTTACTTGTGTTGATACTAAATTCAACTTTGTCTTTTTTTTTTTTTTTTAATTTAAGTCTGAGGCTCATCCTTGGACAATTCTGGAAATTCTAGTTTGGTTGTTTGGAAAGTTTTCATTTGGCAGCATTTTATTGAACACTAAGACCAGCAGGTGTACTTAATGGGTCTCTAGGACTCAAATACGTTTTCTTCTTCAGATTTCCTGTCCATTCTACCTCAATAAAATTCTTGATATCTTGTAAATATCTTGTTATTGATTCTTGTTTTATTAGCCTAAAATTTGTAGCCAAATAGAACTTTGTATTTTTATACCTAAATAATAAAATATGCATAATTTAACGAAATCTAGGCATTTGTATAAAGTAATTAGAACTTTTGGATTGGAAATATACATTTTATTTAAAAAACAGACAAATTTTGTGACATTGTATTACAACTTTTGTTAGTGTGTGTCATTTATGTAAACTACTCCAGTCAAATTTGTCCCAGTATAAGGATACCAGATACTTTGAGTTTGTAGATTTGGAATTTGGCTTTTTTTTTTTTTTTTGGTTGTTAATTGGCTTATTTTTCTGCTGCTTGCTTTTATTTGTTTAACCATATTTACAGAATGTTATCTTATGTTTTTATGTCTTTGTTTCCTTTATCTCAGATAATTTTGTTTCTGTTGAATGTCTAAGGGAGTGTTCTATGGAACATGGGCCTAATAAATCTTTTGGCCCATTTGTTCCGAGGACTAATGCTTGACTATTCATTTAACTGATGACCCATTTGTGCAAAAGCAAGTCATCAACTTTTCACTGAGTCTCATACAAAACTATCATGAGTACACCTTGCCTTGTAAATTGGTGAGAGTATGTTAATTTTCTTTAGTCCACATTTAGGCATAAATACCTCTTGGGACATTGATCGTCATTCAGGTCCCTCCTAAATTGTCTTTAGTTAAGGAAACTGGGACATCCTGTTTAGGCACAAATATTAGGTTGAATATAATGCCCTCTTTCCTGTTTGCCATTTGTTCTTTATATGAAAGATAATTGTGGGGATGCACTCAGGGTGGCAGCAAAAGTATAAAGGGAAAAATATTAGAGAAAGTTATAGGATAAAATTTCAAACCTTTTTGAAGGCCTAAGGGTTTTTTTCTATAGTTCTTGGCTAAAGGAAGCCAGAGTCTCTTTGCAGAGGCCAAAGAGATTAGGGCACAAATACAAAGGAACATAAGAGAGTTTTCCTAACTAACTAACTTGTTAATGAGTAAACAAGTTAGTTAGGAAAGCTCCCTTACATTCCGGATCATTCTGGATGACTTTTTATTTTTATCTTTTGGGATGCAGTCTTGCTCTGTCACCAGGCTGGAGGTTGGAGGGCAGTGGCACAATCTCAGCTCACTGCAACCTCTGTCTCCTGGGTTCAGGTGATTCCTCTGCTCAGCCTCCTGAGTAGCTGGGACTACAGGTGCCCACTACCACACCTGGACAATTTTTTGTATATTTTTAGTAGAGATGAGGTTTCACCATGGCCAGATGGTCTCAATCTCCTGACCTCATGATCTGCCTTCCTTGGCCTCCCAAAGTGCTGGGATTACAGGTGTGAGCCACTGCACCCAGCCTCCAGATGGCTTTCTTGGGGGGAGGTCAACCAATGATATTACCCACTAATGGTGTTTGCTTTGGGCATTGGAAACTGTCCTTTAATCTTTAACCTCTAGTGGTGTTGACTCAGAGTTTTTTTTTATTTAATATATGTTGAATAAAGGCTGGCGAGGCCAACATGTGAGGGCCAGTGGCTGAAAGCACTCTCCAAGGAGTCTGTAAGTGATCACATAAACCCAGTCTGCTCAATCACTGGATTCTGTTTGTGACTGAATTTATTCATCCATCATTGAGTCAGGTTCTGCAGGACAGACCCCCCGCAGCTAGTGACCTGATAGATAATGTCTTCTTTTGTTAAAAAATCTATGCCTATATAAGGTTGTGTGATACAGATAAATACTGAGTATCAGGAAGAATAGATAATTGATTCTGCGCTTAATACCTAAGTGATGGGATAATCTGTGCAGCAAACCACAATGACACGTTTACCTATGTAACACACTTGCATATCCTGCACATGTACCATGGAACTTAAAATAAAAATTTTTTAAAGATAAACATTGGTTTAATTTGGTAAAAGTGAGAAAAAATGGACTTTGAAAAAAAAATTGCCATTTTGGGGACTTCGGACATACCAAAATTATAAAATAACTTATAAAAATAATGAAATGCACCAATAATTCAAAGTTCAATAGTTAACTACTTTAGTTGACTTTCTAAGGACTCAAAATCTGAATATTAACTTTATTATTAACTTTGAAAAACTCTATATGTCATTTCTGCTAAAATATTTTGAAACTCACTCATGTCTACTGGGTGTCTCACTACTCGTTTACAGCATCCATTAGACTACTTCCAATTTTCCTTCTCTTTCTACTGACATTCTAAATGAGTTAACCTCTCTTCAGATTTTTTCTAGGAGAATATTAACCATAATTTTATGACTATCAATGGTAGACAGGATAAAGAAAATGTGGTACATATACAGTGATATTTTAGACTTTGTGTCCTGACCAAAATATTATCTTAAATTGTAATCCCCGTAATCCCCACAATGCCTATGTGTCAAGGAAATGACCAGGTAGAAGAAATTGAATCATGGATGGTTCCCCCTTGCTGTTTTTGTGATAGTGAGTGAGTTCTTATGCCATCTGATGGTTTTATAAGGTGCTCTTCCCCCTTTGCTTAGCACTTCTCCTTCATGCTGCCTTGTGAAGAAGGTGCCTTGCTTCTCTCTTGCCTTCTGCCATGATTGTAAGTTTCCTGAGGTCTCCTGAGCCATGCTGAACTGTGAGTAAATTAAACCTCTTTCCTCTATAAATTACTCAGTCTTGGGCAGTTCTTTATAGCTGCATGAAAACATATTAATACACCATTGGATACTATTCGGTCATAAAACAAAATTAGATTGTGTCCTCTGAAGAAACATGGATGAAACTGGAGGCCATTATCCTTAGCAAACTAATGCAGAAACAGAAAACCAAATACCACATATTCTCACTTATAAGTGAGAGCTAAATGATGAGAACACATGGACACATAGAAGGGATCAACACACTGAGGTCTATCAGGGTGGAGGGTGGAAGGAGAGAGAATATCAGGAAAAATAAGTAATGAGTTCTGGGCTTCATAACGGGATGACAAAATAATCTGTACAACAAACCTCCATGATAAAGTTTATCTATATAACAAATATGCACATGCACCACTGAACTTAAAAGTTAAACTTGAAAAAAATAATAACAGGCTTATTTTTATAAAATATGCAACACTTAGCCAGATGTAGTGGCCATGAATGTAGTCCTAGCTTCTCAGGAGGTTGAGTAGGGAGTATCACTTGAGCTCAGGAGTTTAAGGCTAGCCTTAGCAACTTAGACAGACTCCATATCTTTAAAAAAGGCTTATACCAGAATCCTTATTACATATATCATCTATTGTCTAACTACATATGTCTTGACAGATACACATTTGTATAGTACATATTTATAGGTATTTTTATATAATATATGTATGGATATATCAGGGGAGTTTTGTTGTGGAAGTTGGATCATGTGATTTTAGAGGCCAGGAAATCCCATGATATGCTCTTTGCAACTTGGAGGACCAGAAAACCCTGTGGTGCAATTCATTCTGAGCCTGAATGCCTGAGACCCAGGGGAGCTGATGATCAAACTAACTCCCAGTACAAGACCAAAAAGAACTGAGTGGGTGGCTACTGGTATAAGTCTATAAGTCTGAGAGCCCAAGAACCAGAAGCTTCAATGTCTGAGTGCAGGAAAAGAAAAAATCTCTTAGTCCAAGAAGAGAGAGATAAAGAATTTGCCCTTTCATCGCCTTCTTGTTCTATTTTGGTCCTGGATAGATTGGATTATGCTCACCCACACTAGTAAGAGTAGGTCTTCTTTACTCAGTCTATGGATTCAAATGCTAATCTCGTCTCAAAACCCACCACAGACATAGCCAGAAATTGTTTTTTAGCCAATTATCTGGGCATGTCTTAGCTAAATGAGATTGACATATAAAATTGACTATTACATATCTGTATTTTTCCTTTACCAGATTCTCACAATATCCATACAAATTCAGGAACATATATAAAACTATTTCTTCCCAAGATTATAAGAATAATATTTTAACTGCCTGTAACTACTGATTACCACACTTTTACAGAAATAATTTGTTCTTTATGCTTTGAATCATATTTTTCCTTTTGTTTAAAGTTATGCATTTATGATATTTTATCAAGTTCTTCTTTTACCACTGATAACTTGCCTAAATGTAGGCTTTATGAGGCACCATTAAAATGCTAGCTCTATAATTTAGCTCTTATAAGCTATTGCTACTGCAGACAAATTAAAAATTAATATAACTGGTATTACATTACTATTCTAAATAATTATACTACTTGCTAATAACACAATTGTGAAGTAAAATATCCTTACTCTAGAAAAGGAGAATACATTTGCAGGGAAGCAATATTGACTTATTAGTTTGGCAATACATATTGAAAAATTTGGTTGATTTTTTTTATCATGGCAACACTTAGAAATGTACAGATTCACTAAAATGGATTACATTTCTTATGCAGCACCTAAGTTTGTTCCCTCTCTCTCTCTTTCTTTCTTGCCTTCTTTCTCTCTTTCTTTCTTTCAACAGGTTCTCACTCTGTCATCCAGGCTGGAGTGCAACGGCACAATCTTGCCTCACTACAGCCTCAGCCTCCCAGGCTCAAATGATACTCCTGCCTCAGCCACCTAAGTAGCTGGGACCACAGGCATGAATCACAAACTTGGCTAATTTTTTGTGTTTTTTTTATAGAGATGAGGTTTTATGACATTGCCCAGGCTGGTCTTGAACTCCGAACTCAATAAATCTGCCTGCCTTGGCCTCCCAAAATGCTGGGATTACAGGCATGAGTCACCACTCCAGGTCTGTTTTTTAAAAATGTATGTATCATGTTATGTGGATCAAATTATTTATTATCAAATTATAGCCATAGCTAATTGTTATGCTGATATATAAATCTGACCCTTTTCTCATCTCTCTTTCCTTCCTTCCTTCCTTCCTTTGTTCCTTTCTTTCTTCTTTTTAATTTTTTTTGTAGACAATGTCCCCTCTGTTACTTAGACTTGGGTACAGTGGTGTGATGGTAGCTCACTGCAGACTCCAACTCCTGGCTCAAGGACTTCGCCTCAGCTTTCAGAGTAGCTGGTGGACTACACCCACAAGCCACCATGACCGTCTGATGTTTTAATAAATTATTTGTGAAGTCTAGCTACATTGAGAGACCAGGCTGTCCTCAATCTCCTGGCCTCAAGCAATACTCCCCACTTAGCCTACTAAAGTGCTGGAATTACACATGTGAGCCACGGTGCCAGGCTTCCTATTACAGGGAGTCTAACGAAATGTAAAATTTATTGGAGTATAATAAACATGAAGTAGACAGATAAACCTAAGGACAGTGGTTCCATCTGGAGGAGTTACCTTGAGCATCCTCAACAACATATTCTTCATTTTGCCTAATATCATACATAAAAATTATTTCCCTGGAAGCATATTGAGCAGTTAAAATTGCTTGTTTTTGGACAATTAAATAACTTTATATTTTTTTTGGTCAACCAGATGAATATTTACAATACTGCTGGCACTTCTTGATCAATTCAGGTTAACACTGAATGTCAGATGGAACAATCTATGGTGAAAGAAAAAGCAATCTGGTTATTTTAGATGGATTAGGGGAGTAGTTGGGACTTTTTTCTGTCCAAGTTTACTTGTTCAGGTTTTTGAAATATTAGGTTATGGTTTCAGATTTTTGGCAGTCTCATGATACTTCAGTTAAACTTGTTGACATAATTGTTTTTTAGATTGCTAAATGCTACTATACAGCTACTGCCCTTGCAAATGATTCAAAATGATTCAAAGACAAAAACAAGATGAAATCATGTTGATCTTTATGAGCAATGAAAATCTGTAAAACAATACTTTGTCTGCAAGAAGAATCGATGATTCAAGAGATCTACTATACATTATTGTGAATTTAGTTAATAACAATACATTGTATATTTGAAAATTGCCAAAATAGTAGATGTTAAAGGCTCTTGCCCACATACAAAAAAAACGGTAAACATGTAAGACAATGTAGATATTAAATAGCGTGATTTAACCATTCTGCAACATATTCACACATCAAAACACCATGTACACCGTAAATATGTACAATTTTTATTTGTTAATTAAAACATTTTTTAAAGAAGAATAGGCAGTAATAGTAAAACTCTGGATAAACTGTATTGCTCTCCCATGCAGATTTAGTTACAGGGAGACCAATGAGGGATTGAGAATATAAAAAAGTCCCAACACTTTTAGACAAAGACTGATTGTTTTATAACCATCTTAAAAAGTAACCTTCAAACCTGGTTTTAAATATGTCTACTAAGTCTATTTGTTTACATAATCGGAGTAACATTTAAACATGTGAGCTGGTTTTAACCTCTAATTAGTAGACAACTCAATTTAGTAAGCATAATTCTAAGAGCAGCCAATCAGTGACAGCCTTATACTTTGCAAGTCAACTATTCAGCATTAGACTTACCCCTGTGAACCCACTTTTAAGGCTGATGTTATGCAACTCTTGCCTCTGTAACCAATATATAACATGATTCTAAGACTATCATAAACCTGAACCAGCCTCTGTGATCAATACAGCCTATCACAGTGCTTCTCTAAATCCTAATGTAAGATTGGTCCTTTGCTTTATACAGTGAGACAATGTCTGTCCATCATAGCAATCCTTTTTTAAAGTATTACACTCCAAATCACATTTTTAGTATCATAAATTACTGTCAGAAGTACAGAGAATTAGAGACCGTTTGATAACTCTCAGAGAGTAAAATTATTGTATTCCAAATCAGTGTGTGTTTACATATATTTATACATAATGATTCCATATTGACAATAACATTTTAATAATTTTATACTTAGTAAATGTATTCATTCAATCAACACTATGTTATGTAGATTTTTCGTATAAAATATCCAGCACAGTGCTATGAAAAGGTCTTGTATGAACAAGCCAGAACCTTTTTTAGACCATTATTGCTAGTGAGAAAATTTAGGTCTAACTTTCGTGATGTTTACATAGTATTGTATATTCATGGTTTATTACATAGGATTGCATACTCATGGCTTTCTTGAATGAAATCACAGCATTTGTAAAATTTGTGAAATTACAGGAATATAAGTCTGCCAATAATAAATTACTCTTTTCCAGTGATAGAATAACTGGTTTAAGTGTTCTGAGGAAAAACATCAGTATGTGTTGAAGTGCTTAGGAAAAGCTCTTAGATAGAACTTGATCTGATTCTAGAAATGTAGTTGAACTTCAGCTGATGAAGAAGAAAGTGTGAGTGTACAAGTCAGCTCAGCCTGGTAGGACTTGCCATGCTGCTGAGTCCCGTTCTAAAATTAAGTCATGTGAGGTTCCCATGTAGACAAACAGGATAGATCTCAGAAGAATCACAGCATCTGTGATGTTTCTGTGGCTCATTTCATATATGTTCAAGGCTAGACCTTCTTTAAATATGAACCCCAGCATAGGACTGGTGGTGTTAGGAATTATTTTCAAAGTGCTCTAGTTCCTCTGTTACCTGCCACAGTGCCCGTCATCCACTAATCTTGCAGAAACATAGATTTTTGAAAGAGCCAAAAAGTTTAGCAGCAAAACAAGATATAAATCTTCCTGACCAGGAATGTGAGGCAATAGCTTGATCCTCTACCATGTCATTATAGCATCAAAGAGTATATTCCACATATTACCTAACTTAAATTTTTATGTTAATTTATCCCCCAACCAAGATTTTTCAAAGCAGATTTAATGTCACTTTCCTTTTTCTAATTCTGGACGTAATTTTTATCCTACTCATTTGTGATCTATTTTTAGCTCTTCAATTTTCATAATCTAGTAGGATATATAAGGAATATATGTCATGGCAAGACTGCCTGCCATTGCTTCTTTTGTTTTCACTTGATTCCACATTTTTCTGTAAATAGTTTGTATGTTCTGTTATATTTTGAACAGAAACTCTTTACAGAGTGCTGGAGTCCTGTGAGAGGGATATTTACTACTGAGTTTGTATCTAACACCCCTGGGCAAGCTAGATAACAGTGACTGCTTCTGCTATTTAAAATGCCAGTAAGTCCTTCACCTCTCACCACCATTCAGTAGGAAGTATCTCCAGCATTGTTTCCATCCTTATCCTGAAGAACTGACCTATTTATATGTCCTTTGAAAAATATACTCGAGGTTCATACATTGCTATTAAAAACTAAACATAATAAATCATTCAACTATGCAATTTCCAAGCTACTGATTCTTTGCACAGTTTATTTGTGTTCAGGCCTCTCATAACTTAAAAGAAGAAAAGATAAAACTCTTCACTGCAAAAGTTGCAGAGGATAAATTACAACTTTGGAATAAAAATGGGTGTAATAATTTTTCCCACATTGACTGCTATCATGAATTTCAATTGCAATATACCATATAAATAATAAGAAGGTAATACCTCATAGATTTTATTATTAGACTTCTGATACTATGTAAATCTTAAAGCTATGTAGTGTTGATGTTCACAGTTTTTTAGAATTGGTTAAATAATACTTCAGATGCATTAGTAACTTAAAAACTCTTCTTATCTGTATAGTTTTAATTATCACAGTATCTGTGTGTGAGTGTTGATAATTTAATTTTTTAAAAGAATGAATACATTTGCTGAATTTCAGTAATCACATATCTTGCAAATGATTATACTGAGAATAATCTGGATTCTATTTTAGTCCCAGTGCTTGACCACATAGGTCTTTTTAAGAAACATCATAAGTGGTAAGAAAATAATGAGAGTTCTAGAGTATAGCTTTAAGAGATCATGAATTAAAAAAATATTTTCAGGAGGCAAGAAACGAACAGATAGCAGTTAAGAAACAAAGAAAAATTTTCATGAAACAACTTAAGATAGGGAAAATACCATAAATAATAATTTTAAAAAATAAGAAAAAAGCAGTTAGAAAAAGATCTAGATACCTGAAGAAAGTTAGCTTCTTTTCTCTAATTAGATATTCTGAAATGAAACATCAATTTGTGATAACAATAAAAAGCTATTCAATCTTCTGAAATATATTTACTGAGAAATGTGTAATAACTTATCACAACAGAAAAATTAAAATTTTGAGATCATGAAAGGTTTCCTAAATAAATAGAAATACAGAAAATGTCACTAAAGCAAAGATCATGTATAGCAATAAAGAAAAGAAGCACCATAACATCTGTCTAAAATTACCTAAAGACTACAAGAAAAGCTAAGACAACAATGGAAATTATCACTATAGCATGTAGTGTTTAGAAAGAGTAGAGAGTCTCCAGCTTCAGGTTAGATTGATTTTTGAAAGGATGTTTTAATAAGTCTGAATTTTAAGGAAAATGTTTTCTTTCTAGTTCTATGTTAGGCCAGCATATCAAGCATTGAATTGCAAGTAATAACATAATTTTATGATGATTTCAACAAAGATGAAAATGGATTTTTGCCATAGGCAAATATTCAACCCTGTACCTTTTTGTTTTTTTGTTTCTCTTATTTTCCTTCAGACATTCAGTACATGCAGGTTCTAAATTTATTTATAGTACCGAGTTTAAACTTACCATTTTCTCCCATATAACATTTATTTAAACTTTAAAGGAGGGAAAGTATTGACTAGAGGGTAACAGAGTACTTGTTTGAGATAGAATTTGAGCTAATTTGTATGAGAATTAAATTCTATAAACTTTTGCTAACTGTGGAAAGGTTATGGTTGGATATTTCCTGCTTAAAGAGGCAAACAAATTAGATACTAATTTTAATGTTTTAAAATAGGAAAGGGTTTAATATAATTTCTATGAATCCATTAATTCTACTTCAAAGCCGTTTCTTCTAGAATTAGAAGGTATAGGTATTTATATTAAAACTAAAATTTTAGTTTTACATATAGTCACATGTAAGCTATAATTAAAGTTTGACATGACTGGTTAAGATGTTTGAAACAACAAAAGACCATAAGCAATGAGTTTTATTTTAAAAAATGAATTGGTTTTAGTGCTTATTTGTTGGAGAGACTATCGGCATTTATGTCTTAAGGGCTTAGGTTGTTTGTAGACTTTCAAAGAAGTATGGGTGACTCATCTTTACCTTTGAATTTCATTTTTTGGATTTATAGTTATCAATTAAATAACTATGAACAGAAAAATTAAACTTTTAAATTAAAATAAGTGTGTATATACATATTTATATGCACATAAAATAACACATAGCTATTTTAATTTAATGCCTATACAATTCTATGTATATATAAGCTTCTAAAGTAAAAAAAAACACAAACTGATTTACATGAGCCTTTTTTTCTATATCATTATCTTATTTAAATGTATACATATATCACTTGGTTGTTATATTTTTTGCTACAATGCAATTCATAGAAAATAGAATCAGCAATTTTAAATAGAGCAATTCAGTGGCATTTTGTACATTCACTATTTTATGTAACCAATACCTCTGCCTAGTTCTGAAATATTTTCATCTCTACAAAAGAAACCCCTATACCCATTAAACAGTAATTACCCATTTCCTTCTTCCCCTAGTCCCTGGCAACCACCCACCTGTTTTATGTTTCGCCAGATTTACCAATTTTTGATATGTTATAAAAATTAAATCATGTAAGATTGGACTTTTTGTGTCTCACATCTTTCACTTAGCATCATGCTTTCATGGTTCATCTATGTTGTGATGTGTTTCAGTACTTCATTCCTTTTATGGTTGTATGTACATAAAGCCATTTGTTTATTCATATGTTGATGGACATTTGGGCTGTTTCCACTTTTTGGCATTGTGAATAATGCTACTGTAGACGTTGTTATACAAGTATCTGTTTGAGTTTCTGTTTTTAATATTTTTATATATATCTAGGGGTAGAATTACTGTTATATGGTAATTCTGTGTGTGACATTTTGAGAATTCTATGTGTCACATTTTTACATACTGAGCAATGTTTTAGGGTTTCAGTTTCTCCATATCCTTGCCAACACTTGTTATTTCCTTTTTTTAGAAAAAAATCGCTGCTTTTCTATTGAGAGTGAAATGATATCTTACTGTGGTTTGAATTGGAATTTCCCTAATGACTAATTACATTTAGCATCATTTCATGTACTTGTTGGCAATCTGTATATCTACTCTGGAGACGTATTTATTCAAGTCTTTGCCCATTTTTAAATTGTGTTGTTTGTCTTTGCATTGTTGAATTGCAAAAGTTCGGTAGACAACAGATGCTGGAAAGGATGTGGAGAAATAGGAATGCTTTTACACTGTTGGTGGGAGTGTGAATTAATTCAACCATTGTGGAAGACAATGTGGCGATTCCTCAACGATCTGGAAATACAAATACCATTTGACCCAGCAGTCCCATTACTGGGTATATATCCAAAGGAGTATAAATCATTCTATTATAAAGACACATGCAGATGTATGTTTATTGCAGCACTGTTCACAATAGTAAAGACTTGGAACCAACCCAATGCCCATCAATGATAGACTGGATAAAGAAAATGTGGCATGTACATACCATGGAATACTATGTTGCCATAAAAAAGATGAGTCCATGTTCTTTGCAGGGACATGGATGAAGCTGGAAATCATCATTCTAAGCAAACTGACACAAGAACAAAACACCAAACACCGCATGTTTTCACTCATAAGTGGGCGTTGAACAAGGAGAACATAGGGATACAGGGAGGGGAACATCACACACAGGGGCTTTGGGGGGTGGAGTCTAGGGAAAAAGTAGCAGGGGGGTGAGGGGATTGGAGAGGGATAGCATTAGGAGAAATACCTAATGTAGATGATGGGGCAGTGGATACAGCAAACCACCACAATGGTACCTGTATACCTATGTAACAAATCTGCACAATCTGCACATGTACCCCAGAAATTAAAGTACAATAAATAAATTTAAAACAAAACAAAACAAAAAACCAAATATTTAATATTTAATAAATAGAAACTAACTTCAAGAAAAAAAGAATTCTTTATATATTCTATATACTAGGCAGATGCTATTATTTTAATAAACATTACTTAATTCTTTTAACTGGCAACTTCAGTTGCAAACCTGTAGTTTTCCCTTAAATAATTTTAATATGGTATATTCTGTTAATATCTTTAATAATTTATTATATCTTGCATTAACAGAGTACTTGTTTGAGATAGAATTTGAGCTAATTTGTATGAGAATTAAATTCTATAAACTTTTGCTAACTGTGGAAAGGTTATGGTTGGATATTTCCTGCTTAAAGAGGCAAACAAATTAGATACTATTTATGGAATCACGTTTTCAATTCATATTTTTCATCAGTGAAATTATAATATCCACTTCTAGCAAAGTCATGATGGTTGAATGAATAGATGAATGACTGGGAGGATGAAATACTAATAAAAATCTGTCAAATATATTATGCATGTCTTTGAGAAGTTCTACAAATAACTTTCTTATTCTATTGGACTTACAAATTTTTTGCTAAAATTGTTACCCATGGACTTTTAAAAATAATCTACCATATGTTATGACTATGACATTTTATGTATATAAAGATATATTTTAAATGGCATGCCATCCTTTCATCCCAGTAATAATGCCCACTTGATTGTGGTGAATTAACGTTTTGATGTGCTGCTGCATTCTGTGTGCTAGTTATTTTGTTGAGGAGTTTTGAGTCTATGTTTATAAGAGATATTGGCTTGTAGTTTTGTTGTTGCTATTGTTGTTGTAGTTGTGTCTTTGCCAGATTTTGGTCTCAGGATGATACTGGTTTCATAGAATGAGTTAGGAAGGAATCTCTCCTCTATTTCTTGAAATATTTTTAGTAGGATTGGAACCAGCTTTCCTTTGTACACCTGGTAGAATCTAGCTGTGATTCTATCTGGTTCAGGGCTTTTTGGTTGGTAGGTTTTTAATTGATGACTCAATGTTATTACTCATTATTAGTCTGTTCAGGATTTCTGTTTCTTCCTGGTTCAATCATGGGAAGTTGTATATTTCCAGGAATTTATCCATTTTCTATAGATGTTCTAGTTTGTGTGCATGGGATGTTCATAGTAGTCTTAAAGATCTTTTGTGTTTCTGTGAGATGGATTGTGTGTCATTTCTGATTGTTCTTATTTGGATATTCTTTTTTTCTTTGTCAGTTTAGCTAGTGGCCAATTGATCTTGTTTATATTTTTAAATAACCAATTTTTCATTTTGTCAAGCTTTAATATAGTTTTTTGGGGTCTCAATTTTATTTGATTCTGCTTTGATTTTAGTTATTTATTTTCTTCTAACTTTAGGTTTAGTTTGTTCTTGTTTTTTGAATTTATTTAGATATGAAGTTAGATTGTTCATTTGAGATTTTTCTTCTTGATGTAGCTGTTTAGTACTGTAAACATTCCTCTTAATATTGCTTTTGCCAAATCTTAGACCTTTTGTATGTTGTGTCTCTATTTTCATTTCTTTCAAAACTTTTTTTTTTAAATTTCTGCCTTAATTTCACTGTTTACCAAGAAGTCATTCAAGAGCAGATATTTCTGTGATTTTGAGAGTTCCTCTTGGTATTGATTTCCATTTTTATTTCATGTGATCCATGAAGATGGATGATATAATTTCAATTTTTTGAATATGAGACTTGCTTGATGACTGAGCATGTGGTCTGTCTTAGAGTATGTTCCATTTACAGATGAGAAGAATGTATATTTGGTAATCGGTAAGTAAAGTAATCTGTAGATGTCTATTAGGTACAGCTAGTCAAGTGTAAAATTTAAGTCCAGAATTTCTTTGTTAATTTTTGGCCTTGAATATCTGTCTAATGCTATCAGCAGGGTGTTGAAATACCATACTATTATTGTGTTGCTGTCAAATTCTTTTCATGAGTCTAGAAATAATTGTTTTGTAAATCTGGGTGTTCCAATGTTGAGTTCGTATATGTTTAGGATAATTAAGACTCCTTGTTGAATTGAACCCTTTATGTAATGCTCTTCCTTGTTCTTTTATACTGCTGTTGGTTTAAAGTCTGTTTTATTTGATATATGAATAATGACTCTTGTTCATCTTTGTTTTCCTTTTGCATGGTAGATCTTTAGTCCTTTATTTTGAACCTATGGGTGAAATGGGTTTCTTGAAGCTGCTTGTCTTTTTTCATATAGAAAATCAAATTTGTGCTTATTTTAAAATTGTAAAATAGATGCAAATATAATATGCTTGACTAGAAAGCCTTTCTGTGTTTTAGAATTCCCCAAATTATATACTTTCTTAGAGTATGGCCTATACAGAGATTTAGATTTATTTCACCAGGAATATCAATGAAAATGCACAAAGAGGAGTTAGGATTAAGTAACTCTTTACAAGAAGTATGTGTTGTAGAAAATTATCTTTTGGGTAAACTTCTGAAAGACATCTGGAAATATTAAGATTAGAGCAAGTGAATCACTAATTAAGAGTTAATTTTGCATATAAAGGTTTAACTAAAAGCTCATAGTAAATTATCTTTCACTGTATATTAAACTGTATTATGTCATAAAAGTATTTAACATTTATTTTGTTGAGAAATAGTAGAGTAAAATTTGGGTTTATATAATTTATTTAAAAACTCAATTAAGCAACTTGCTATTACAAAACAAGTTGTATAACTTGTTGAAGCACCACAAGAGTTAAAACTAAGAGTTAAAATGAGTTTTAAAAAAATTGTTATTGAAACACCACAGTAGTTAAAAACCAAAAAAGAAAATACACATGGTATACCAAAATCAAAAAAAGATTCTGACACATGCAGAAAGAAAAGAAGACTGTGATTAGGTTCAGACTCAGATATGTTTGTCATAGTGAAGGTTTAGTGAAGCTGATCAATCAAGAGACTGATATTAGATAAAGTAAGCTTTGGAAAAAGAAGTGATTCATGAGGGTTGAAGAAGAGGCGATCAATGCTAGGTAAATATTAAACCTAGGGCTTCATCCAATTGCTACATTGTCATCCATTTCTTAGTAAGTAAAGTTATTTGAAAATTATAATGTTCCTGGTACTGTATATACTTATATTTTTAGGTATCATGGAAATCCAAAGAAGTTTCCAAGAACTTTTCTTGATAAACTGGCTCTCTGTATGTGTGCTAAATATATAGCTTTTATGTTTCACTGTTAAACACAGAGGAAAAAGGCAATGGCCTGCAATTGCCTTTTCTTTAAGCACAGTCTTTAGTTGCACACTGTTCTCAAGTTTTTGCTTCACCACGTATAGTCTTTTGATAAGTGTGCTCCTTTGCGGAAATTCACACTGCTGACCTTGCAGTCCTCTGATGTGGAAGGGCTGCCACTGGCAACTGCAGATTAATACCAACTCAAATCTCGTTGTTTTTGATTAAGGTCTTGAGGTTAGAAAAATGTAATTTGTACCCTACAAAGTAGAATAGAAAGAACATGCCAGCAATTAATCCTTTTCTTGCTGATGAGAATGATAAAATACCCCATTGCCTGTAATATCTTTGTTAGTATTGAAAAAGACAAATTGTTTCTTCATGTTTATTTATAGATAGTTTTCATAATCTTTAAGTGTTTAATATAAAACTTTATTAAAAACATAAAAATCAGGAAAATGTTACTATTATTATTGCAAGTGTTATTTGTGAAAATTGAAATGATGATGTGTAATTAACATAATTTTAATGAAACATGAAACTCCTATACATGTATATAGAAAATGGCAAATATATTTTTGCTGATTGATTTTGTATTACAAATTTGGTAAGTTCAGGAATTCCAGTGAAGAGCAAATCAATTTGGTACAGTAAAGCTATTAGCATGCTTAATTTAGACTTAATCATTTTACCTAAATTTTTAAACTTAGTGTGTTTATATTGCGTTAGCTTCACTTGCCTATATTACTCTCAGGTTTCACCAATTTGGTTTGAATGTAACTTATCTAAACTTTATTATTTACTAAATGTTTTGTATGGTCTCTGACAAATTAGAGGAATTACAGATATTAAATAATGACATATTCTACTTTAATCTATCTATATGTTCCAATCAAATGCAACACTCAACAATATATGCAATTCAGAAAATTTGTACAATTATCGAACAAGGAAGGACAATTAAGAAAGAAGAGCCATGGTTAACATCCCCCAATAATTCCACTCTTGACAAGATATAAATATTTTGGGGACATGATGAGGGCATTCTCTTTTGATATATTTGATTGATAACAAAATCTCTGTGAGTACAGTCACTGCTCATAAATTTCTTGTGGTTGTTAACCATCATAGTTTTTGCACCAGAAGAAGCCAAAGAGATCATTCTGAATGTCAGAGCGCTTCACTAATCACAACGGTGCAAACACATGACAGTAGCTTTGTCACAGCTTTTGGATTACATGATTCACATTTTTCTATCTCCTCAGTGATTATTGCATGATATGTGGAGTATAATCGTCAGTAACTTATTAATGTCGAATACCTGCTCAGAAAAATTAAAGATTATTATGAGTTAAACAGATTTAACCGGTTTTGGAGCAAACTGTGATTTAAAACATCAAAGAAAATCTCAAAATTGAGTGATGCTCCAATCTTAACTAATCCTAGGAATTGAAATATTCCTATAATCTACTATTCTTTGTAAATTTAAGAGTATTTCTTCTCTTTCAGTATACTATTTTAAATTCATAAACGCATTGTTATGTACTTAATTGTGTCCCTGTAAAATATATATGTTGAAGCTCTAATCCCCAGTGTATTTGGAGATGGAACATTTGGGAGGTTAACAGGGATAGATGGCACAATGGAGTGGGCCCTCATGATGGAATCAATGGCTTTATAACAAAAGGAAGGGAAAGATCTCTCTCTCTCTCTCTCTCTCTCTCTCTCTCTCTGCCACGTAGGGACACAACAAAGAGGCAGTAATCTATAAGCCAGGAAGAGACCCTCATGAGGAATCAAATTGACAAGTACTTTGATCTTCGACTTCAAGTCTCTAGAACTGTGAGAAGTATCTGTTGTTTCAGCATCTAGTTTATAGCCTCCTTAGAAGACCAATACATTAATAAATATTGTTCTCCTTCCTTATATTCTGAAAGAGATAACCATAAATAAAATTTATAGTAAATATTGCCAAACATGGCTTGGAGTGTCATTGTGAAATAGGAGACTTAAATAGGAAAGATAAGAAAATAGGTACTCAAATAGGGACATAATCCTTCTTGATAATTTCTGAATTCAGAAGAGTTAAGTTCATTAATGTTAAACAAAAGTGTTCCTTCCCTTCCCTTCATAACTCTGAAGATTGTGAATTTACCTTTAATGTGGATTAAAGCAGAATAATGAAAAATTATCAGTGACTGGTTTTATCGAAAATAATAAAGAAAATGTGGTACGTATACATAATCAAATAGTATTCAACCATAAAAAATAATGAAATTCTGTAATTTGCAATAACATAGATGGAACTAGAGGACATTATGTTAAGTGAAATAAACCAGGCACCAAAAGACAAAATTTACATATTTGTAATCACATTTAATAGTTAAACATTTTTAAATTGAACTCATGGAGATAGATAATAGAATGATGGTTACCAGAGGCTGAGAAGGGTATTGGGGAAGGGGGGGTATAGTTAGTGGGTACAAAAATACAATTAGAGTGAATAAAATCTAGTATTCGATATAACAACAGAATAATTATATTTAGTAATAAATTATTGTATGTTTTAAAGTAACTAAAAGAGGGAGATTGAAATGCTCCTAACACAAAGAAATGATAAATACTTGAGGTGATGGATACCCCAATTACCTGGATTTGATCACTAGATGTTGTATGCCTGTATCAAAACAACACATTTATCCCGTTAATACATACAATTATTATTACATACAATTAACCCATACAAATTAATACATACAATTAACCCATACAAATTAAAAATAAAATAAATCAAAATAAAGAATGTAGTATTATCTATATACCATACAGAATTCAAGATTATTGAAACAGGCTTAAACATGAGTGGCAAATTTATAATAATAATGTTTGGCTGGTGACTACAAGCACTACATTTGATCTTCCTGAAAATTTCATTCACATCTCTGGTTTATCATGCTTTTCTGAGAGTGCCCTGGATTTGATCTTGAATAAGGAACCTTTCTTTTTTAAGTTTAGAACCTTTTGCACTCTTGCAAGCCTGGGAATCTTCAAAAACAAGCCATGCCTCCTTTGTTTTAACAGCACTTGCTTCATGTTATCTCTCGCTTGTCACCTTTATTCTAATCAGCAAGTAGGAACCAAGGCAGCACTTAAACAATCTTGTTGAAAATTTTCTTATCTAGATTACCCAGTTCAAAAGGGGAATTTTCCACATAGTATATTACTTTAGCTAGTAGTATTGATAAATAAAAAATAGATCATCCTACAATCATAGTAATAGATGTTAATTCCTCTGTACTTAACATGCAGGGAAATATTAGGATGTGAATGTGTCATTCCTTGAGTTTCTGATAGCATGTTTCAAGAGCGGAACATTTTCATAATTCTAAAGTATTTTCTTAAGTCCTCCCTCCCCAGCCAATGTCCCCTACCTTTACCATCCCAGATGACAGGTATGATTTTTATGATCACAAGCTAGTATTGTTTAACCTAGTATTTTATACAAATAAAATAATGTATGTACTTTTGTGTTTTACTGTGTTTCAACTAGCATGATATTTTTGAGAGCTGTCATTATTACATGCATCACATTTTTAAAATTTTTATTGCTGAGTAGGATCAGATTGTATGACTATAAAATAGCTTGTTAATTCTTTCTCTGTTAATGGACATCTAATCTTTTTCCACTTTTTAAATGCAATGAATAAAACTTCAATATTCTTTTTGTTGAAATATATTTTAATTTCTCTTGAATAACTACCTAATAGAATTGTGGAGTCATAGACTTTATACATGCTTAACTTAAAAAAAAAAATCACCAAGAAATTTTCTAAATGTTTGTATCATTTTACATACAAACTAACTGGTAGAAATCTTTTTAGATTTCTACTAGCCATGTGTAAGAGTCCTGTCTGCTTCTTTTGATTGTTGACACTTGGTATCAGCCATTCTGATGCTTATGTATTTGTATTTCACTATGGCTTAATTTTGCATTTCCTTGATGACTAATGATGTTGAGAAATTTTACATATGATTATTTGACATTTGTTTTCTTTTGTAAAGTTTTAATACTTTTACCTATTTATGTTTGTCTTCTTTTTAATGAGTTGCAAGAATTTTTCATAAATTTTATAAAAAAGTTATTTGTTTGATATATGCAAGTATTTTCCTCATCTATGAATTATATATTAATTTCCTGATGTTTTCTAAAGAACAAAATTTTTAAATTTTAAATAACTTTTATTATTTAAGTGCACTTTCTACAATCTAAGAAAACTTTGCCTGAACCAATATTGCAAGATATTATATCTTTCCTTCTAATAGTATTTTTGTTTTCCTTTGTATTATTTTTTACCTTTATGCCCGTCAATCTCATTTAATTGTTTTATTGAACATAATACTTACATATATTAGTGAGGTACATATAATATTTTGATACATGCATACAATGTACAATGATCAAATCAGAGTAACTGAGATATCTGTCACCTCAAGTACTTATCATTTCTTCTTTTGAAAATATTCCAAATATTATTTTCTAACAATAAATTCTTCTTATTTATTATTATATAATGTGAAGTTGGGCTAATTATTTTTTCTACATGTATATTCAATACATATGCATGTATATGTTATTCTAACATCATTTATGTATGTATATGTTATTCAAACATCATTTGTTGAAAATATAATTCTTTTTTCATTGAATTATCTGGTGTACTTGTCAAACAACATATCATGTACATGTGGATCTATTACTGTGCTTTACATTCAGTTCCATTTATTTATTTTTATATTCTTTTACTAATATAACATTGTCTGGATTAGGGTAGCTTTAGAGAAATCTTAAAATCTGGTAAATTAAGTCTACAAATTTGTTTTCTCAATAAGGTAAGTTGAGCTGTTATTAGTTTCTTGCATTTATAAGTAAATATTTAAATTATCTTGTAAATTTTTTCTATGTGAAGACTGCTAGAATTTTGATTGGAATTGTGTTGTGCACATAGACCTATTTGGGGAAGAAATTATATCTTCTTAATATTGAGTCTTTCATCCTGCTAATTTTCTCAATGTTTTGTTTACAAAGAATAATTATGCATATATTTTACTACACTGGTCCTAAATGTTTGATGATTTAGGTTCTACAAAATTTATTTAAAAAATTTTAAAATCATTTATAAATAATACTTTTTACTTATACAACTGTACTATTTATAACCACAAATAGAATGCAAGTAATATTACATCAACATTTGATTGAATAAATTATTATGTATTTACATTATTGAATACTATATAGCAATTTGTCAAGGATCTAGAAACAGAAATATCATTTGACCCAGCAATCCCATTACTGGGTATATACCCAAAGGATTATAAATTATTCTATTATAAAGAAGCATACACATGTTTGTTTATTGTGGCACTGTTCACAATAGCAAAAACTTGGAACCAACCCAATGCCCATTAGTGATAGATTAGATAAAGAAAATGTGGCACATATATACAGTGGAATACTATGCAGCCATAAAAAAGATGAGTTCATGCCTTTGCAGGGACATGGATGAAACTGGAAACCATCATTCTCAGCAAACTGACACAAGAACAGAAAACCAAACACCATATGTTCTCACTCATAAATGTGTGTTGAACAATGAGACACAGACACAGGAGAGGGAACATTACATACCAGGGCCTGGAGGATGGAGGTTAGTGGAGGAATATCAGTGGATGGGAGGATTGGGGAGGGGTAGCGTTAGGAGAAATACCTAATGTAGACGATGGGGCGATGGATGCAGCAAACCACCACAATGGCACATGCATACCTATATAAGAAACCTGCACTATCTGCACATATACCCCAGAACTTAAAGTATAATTAATAAATTTTAAAAATAAATAATAAAATAAAATAAAGCAAAATGAAATTCTAAGTTGTGACTTTGTATTTATACTGGCTAACCTGGGTGCAAGGTTTAGGAGATGGAAAAATAAAAGTGGGTTCTGGCACTCAGGGTTCTCTTTATTGATTTCAAGGTTGATTATAAAATTGTGTGTAACTGATAAAAGTTTGTTGAGCTCTTTGTATAGTAATAATATGTCTACCCTTTTATATGTGTATTCTAGTTTAAAAATTTGTAAAAGTCTTTCAATTTATACATAGCAATTCTTCTTCTTCATGTTTTCATATCTATTTGTATACAAATATATAAATATCTTAAAAAATATTTTTCTCTGTTTATTCCCCCCCTTTTTGATAATAGAGTTGTCTGTATCTGTTATCTTTACCATTATTATGTCTAATCTAGAGAAGTGTGGCTTATATCCAGCCATATCAATGAAACTATACCTGTCAAAGTTTTTCAAAATTTTCGGTTAAATAAATCCATGGTGTCTTTTACTTCTCCATTATCAGTTTAATTAACCTCATAATACTTTCTTTTTTTGGAAATACTCTCCTGTATTGGCTTCTGTGACAACTCTGGAAGCACCTGCTCAGCTAATTTTGCTGGATCCTAACCTTAATCCGACTTTAAAATAAAAGAGTACCCCCAGGTCCTTTACTTCTCTCTACCTCTGGTCTTTTCCTAGATGATTTCACATAGCTTTAACTATTATCCATTTGCAAATGAACGTCTTAACATATATTTCCAGCTCAGTCTTCTGTCTTGAATTTTGTATTTATATTAGTATGTCGTACTTGCTATTTCCAATTTGTTTGTACTGTATGTATATATTAATAGATGCAGACACAGATTGACACATTTATACATATATACATAAACGGCTCATCTACTAAAATCTATTACATTTATAATGTTTTCTATCTTATTAAATCATATAACGTACATCATCAGTTGACTTAGGCAACAATGCATCAAATGTAATTATTTTTTCCTTTTTCTTAATACTTGCAGTCAATAGTGGCATGGGTGATGATACAAAATAAATTGAGTGAATACATTCTGCTCTATTCTTCAATCAATTAGCACTCTGTCAGTGATGACATTTATTATGCTGAATCAATATGACTTATTTCAAATTGATGCTAATATCACTCATGAATATTAGCATATTTATTTTAGCCTTTAACCCATATTGTTCAATAGATTATGAGTGAATGACAAATAAAGGTGCAGAAGAGCAGAAAAACAATCATATTACTTTGTTCTCTTCCTTTGAAAAGTCCAGATTCATCATCACTGTCTTTCATGCTACAGAATTTTCCTATATGATGCCCTTTTCCTTTGTTCTGTATAACCTTGAACTACAGTAAAGATGCACTTGAATGCATATACACCACATAATCCAATTATTTCTATTCTATGCTCAACACTAAAACTTAATGAGAAGTTTTAAGTCTTTTTCAGTATCTTCAAAGAGCACAGTAGCTTAACTTAATGCATCAAGTCCTGAATATGCAGCCATAGAGAAGTATGACTGTGCATGTGTATAAATACATATACAAAAACACATATATATTCACAAAAGGATAGACCTCAATTGTTCAGAATTATGTCTGATATGCATTAGTTACTATTTTTTATAGAATAATTTGTTTTTCTTTGGATATATATCCAGTAATGGGATTGCTGGGTCAAATGGTATCTTTGTGTTTAGTTCTCTGAAAAGTCTCCTTGGGAGAAATCTTAAAGTGGGTTCATGTCTTTCATAATATTCCTTTAGTATAGTTTCAGTGGGATTTTGGAAAGTAGATTAATTAGATTCATATGTTTGATTTACCAAGAAGCACCCTTGCATGCCTATTCAGCTAATAGATCTTTTTGCCACTGGGGTCACTGAGAGGAAAGCCAAACTATACTAAAGATATCAGTTTAGAAGTGTTCCAATGCAATAGAACCACAGGTGATATTTAGAGTGTCTAGTTACTTTTGTAAAAATTTAATTTAATTTTAGCTAGAATTGCACTGACTTTCCAGAGGAAATTTTATTTAATTACCTTTGATAAAGAAATAAATTCCTATGTCGAAAAGTGATAAGCTACATGACATTAACAATAAAAGGAATATTAAATAAATTAAAGAGGTGTGGGTTTTTACTTATCTGTACATTTTCATGTATCTCCTCTCTTATAGGCCAAAGAGTTTTCACTCAACCTGAAAGAAAATCTACCATATAATTTAAAAATGTGTGCCAGGGGAGTGTTAGTACAGATTTTTCTAGATCAGTAAATGAACATCATATCAGAAACCAGGCTAAGAAAAATCAATCGTTAAACAAAATAATACAGCAGAAGAATATAAGACAACAATAAATGGTACTGAAGATACGCAATAGCTAAGACCGACATAGTCAACAAGTAAAAGTTCTCTTTTGCAATAAATCTAGGTCAATATTATTGACATAACTACAAATAACAAATGCGTACTTACATTTTGAGATACAACACATTCTAAAATCTAAAATAACTAATGTTAAAGTGTATATGTATATTACAAATTATGGTGAATTTCTCATCATTTTTAAGACTCTTAATAATGACTTTACATTATGGGTGCTGTTAATAAAATATACATTTTTTTACAAAAAAACAAGTACTTATTTTTGAAATTTAAAAAAGTCCTACTTGATAAAAGCAGTAAATGACTAGAAATATTTAAACAAACGTTATTTGGTATGAGATGTCATTGAATTGGCAATGAGATAGGAAACATAAAGAGATGATAAATAAAGACTGCTAGAAAATAAATAATTTGGTTCAGTAGGGGAGAAAATTAAATTAACCACTGAAAAGAAAGAGAAAGAAGTTTCCTCTTTATAGCGTTAAGCCTTATTGAAAAATCAATGAAAGCCATGTGTACAATCTGGTGATTACCTCCAAGCCCAATGTGCATTAATTACTGTTTATCTAGGGATAGGGAAATAGTAGGCTTGCATGCCTTATTCTTCTCTCTTGACTGCTTTAAAAAGAATTAGACATCAAGATAGGAAAAGAGTTCTTAAACAAGAAAAAAAGGAAAGACAGATTAATTCGGCTGCATAAAAATAAAACAAGTTCTCTTCTTCAGTAGATTTAGATTTAATTAAGTAAACTAGGAAATACAAGCCATAAATGTAGTAAAGTATTTGAAGTACAGATATGCAAGAAAAAAATTGCTATCTAAAAGATATAAGGACATGCTACAAATTACTACAAAAAGGCAAAGAAAATAAGTAGTATAAAGTATAAACTGAACAAAACATTGAATAAAAATAGTCAATAAATACACATTTTAAAATGTTAATCAGCCTAGTATTAAAAATCTAAATTTAATTATTAATTAGATGCTTTTATTCACTTTTTTCAAATCAAAATCTGACATAACCTTGTTTTGGTAAGAATTTGAAACAACACTCATACATTGATGTTAGAAGTTAAATTATTGCAGTCACTTTAAAGAGTAAGAAATTTGAAAATGTGCCTCTCCTATATTCAAAAGTTCACTCATAAAGGACAGAATCTTTTATTAAGGATACAACATTAAGAATGTTTACACCACCATAGTAATAAAAATACATATAATTATCCATAATGAATAAAGTAATAATAGTATATTATATAATGCAATAATATATATTAGTGAGAATGAATGATCTAGAAAAACACATATAGACATCAATAATTTTCTTGCTAAAAAAGTCTACACACTGGCAAAAATACTTATATCTTTTAGGGGTAAGTACATATGTAAGAAACAGAAACACGTAACGAACATCAAACAGAGAATGCTGATTCAAGTTTTGTTTTAAAGTGGATAGTGTTTACCTGTTATTTTTGATAAATGATTTTCATAATAAAATCAAAAGTAAATTAACAAAATTGTTGGCATCTCATAAGAAGGAAATCAGCAATTCATTCATCTCACTTGACCTCAGTTTGGTTTTCATCCACAGTGCTGCTTATATAAACCTATTTTTTAAAAGTCTTAGTACACTGTTGAGAATGTTGGTATTCTGTCTTTCAACATTAACTGTAATGTCAGTTGTGGGTTTTTCATTGATCCTATTTATCTGTGTGAGGAAATTTCTTCTATTGCTATTATATTGAGTGTTTTTATAATGAAAGTGTATTAGTTTGTCTAATGTTTTATATGAGTCTACTGAGCTTATCAGATTAAACATTTATACTCATAATTTGATTTTATCAGATTTTAAATTTCTTTTTTAGTCCATTTTGGTTTTGATATCTTTCTCAGAATTTATCCATTTCACTTAAGTTTTCTAATGTGTAGGTTTATTATTATTCATAATATTCTCTTACAGTCTTTTTAAAAATTTTTATAAGATTGATAAAGATTACCCCTCTTTCATTCTCAAGTTTAGAAATTTGAGTCTTTCTTCTCTTCATTTTTTCTTATTCCAGCTAAAAGTTTGTCATTTTGTTTATCTTTCAAAGAGACAAGTTTCATTCTCATTGTTTCCCTCTTAATGTTTTTATATACTTTGCTTCATTTATCTACAATCTAATCTGTATTATTTCCTTGATTTTTACTTTCAATTTATTTTGTTTATTCTTTTTCTAGTTTCCTGAGTAGTATGTTTAGGATATTAATTTTAAATTTTGTTTCTTTTGCAATATAAACATTTACAGCTATAAATTTCCCTCTAAAAACTGTGCTAGAGGCATCATTTAATGCATATTGTGTTTTGTTTACAATCATTAGAAAATATTTTTAGTGTTTTCTTCTGATATCTTTTTTGATTCATTTGTTAATTTTAGTAAATTTCCAAAGTTCTGAAAAAAAGTTGATTTTGCCAGATTTTGCCAATATTCTCACTGATTATATATATTTATAGATTTTTGAAAGTTGTTACTCTATCAGTTTGGAAGTGTTTAGGATGATATAGTCTAAAAGAAAACTATGTTTTTTGGAGGAGGCATTCTAAATTTTAAAACATCATATTTCCTGAGAAATCTGTGTTAGGTTTCTGAAAAGACTTCAAGATTTGGGAGCGTTATTGTTTGCTTGCTTCTTATGATTTCACTTTTCATGACAGAATTATTACTGTTTCATTTATCACCTGTATCTCAGCTAAAAATGTTAATATTTTACTTGATTATCAGTTGATATAGTTCAGTAAGACATAGTAAAATTTTAGAAAAAAACGTTCACGTTTATATGATACATTAAATTTTAAATATTTTAAAATATTAAAGTAATTTTAAATAAAAAGGTAAAAATTATAATATTGATATATTTCACTTTAGAATTTAAAATTTCAAATTATAATACTATGCCTACGTATATCTATTACTATTACAAGAAAACTATTTGTAGAATTATAAGGTTATTGTCCATTAAATTACTAATATAAAATTATTAGTCTGGTTGTTGCATAAAAGAAGAGTAAAAACACTTCCCAGGTGATAATAATTGCAAGTAAAACTGATGGAAATATTGGACAATGTATAAATGAACACAGAATCATTACTTTGATTTTGCTGAGAAATACATATTTTCAAATCCAGGTTTTAGTTTTAATATTAATGATTTTAATATTAAAACTAATATTAAAAGCATGTTTTATCAAAGTACTTTCTAAAATAGGTTGGATGATAGAGTCTGAGTTTGGGGTATTTTTTCTTAATTTACCAGATAAATTGATATTTTACATATATTAGGGATTTTGATCATGAAAGCTTCCATTTATCTATAAACTCTTGGGAAAATTGTGTATCTTTATTTCTTTACCTGTAAATTCAGGAAAACATACAATCACTGCTTTATGGGTTCATTTAAATAATTAAAACATACCAAGACTGCTTAAATGTGGAAGAAAAATATTAATTATTATTATTACTGGCAAATCAAGTACTCACTTTCTTGCCTCTAACACACCTTCTCTTGAAGCTAAAGCAGGACAAATCTTGCTTTATTTCACAATTTTGTTTTTATGAACTCAGTTATTAAAATTAGAATATTCCATATTAGTCATTAAGAAAGCCATAAAAAGATTACTGAAAGATTGTTTATTTATTTTAATATTCTTTTCATGATTTCTTTTGCCAATTAGAAATTCAGCTTAGACTGAGTTGGACTTAGTTTACACTGCTAAGATTAATTCTGCAAAAGCCAATGATTACTATGAAATAAAACAAGTGTGCCTTTTCTGTAGTAAAGCTTTATTCTGGATTGAAAATTGATTAATAAGAAAATAGATCATTATTTTTTTTTAACAGAGACGTCATCAGTTTTAAATATCTAAGCAATTATATGAACAAATACTGAGATAGAAGGTGCTTAGGACGTCATTTAAGAGTATGTTGACTCAAGATTCAAAACCCATCTCTCTTATCACACAAACACTGATGAAAATAACTCAGATTTGGCATTGAGACATTGGTTCTGACACCAACTCTGCTAATACTGTATGAATGACTTTCATGAAAAGTTAAATGAACAAGATGTAACTTTTCATGATAGTCATGAAAGTGTTGTTCTTTAAAAACAACTCTAAGCATACGCTATATAAATACAACTATATAAAAGCAAAACAAAGTATAGTAATGACAGGTGGTCCATTCTGTCCTTTCTGTTGCTAGTAATCAAGTAAGATGAAAAAGATTTTTAAAGTTTTTCTGAAAACACAGAGAGCTAATATGTAGAGAAAGCAATGAGAGAGGCAAGTCTTAGTGTTAAGGCCATTTTTATCCTGAGAGATTACAGCAATTCCAAAAGAAATGTCTAACAAGCTGACCATAGCTATTACAAGAATCTCTGAACTAGGGAGATAGAATCATGGGTTCAGCACAAAGAAAGAAATTATTTCAGAATTTCCTGTGTATTGATTTGAGACCCCAAAAGAAGCAAAGATAAATACATAAATCAATAAGGATACAGAAGATTTTCATCACGCAATTAAAAGACTGCTTTCACTAGAATCCGTAGAAAATTAAATTTCACCACTGCAGAATGCACTGTAGCACACACAAATTTTAAGGAAAATTTAATTTTAGAGGAAAGGAAATGTCAGCAATAAAAGCAGAAGTGAAAATAATTTTCAAGTTACAATTCTACACTCAGCTATGGTATCAATCAAATGTGAAGGCAGATTAAAGACATGCTATAATGGATGTTAAATGGAAGAATGTCATTTCTCTTAATATTTTGGCTGTGACTTCAAGCTGAAAAAGTAGATAATAATAGTCACATAATCTAAAGTGAGTTGAAGACATATCTCTAGTTAATTTGAATATAGTTGACTTGAAATTTCTTACTTGCAACCCATAACTCATCTAACTACTTATGAGAAGATTTTAATATAGAGATTTGTCAAAAAGAGAAAGGAGACACTGTTAGGTTAGTAGATTAGTATGAAGTATTCTATATATATCCTCTCTTTCCAATTCCAAATTAAATAAAATCAATCAGTGGTCCCTGGCAACAACATACAACATAATGAAAATATTGTAGTATTAGTTCCTTTTTGAGCTGTGTGAGATTAATGTGCTTTTCCAACAGTTGAGGGAAATTTATTTACAAATGAATTATCTAAGAATAAACTAAACACATGCACAAACACATAGGTATTCATTGTTGAAAACAGGCGTTGTAGACCATTTTGGAGAGGGTTATAGAAAATGTAAGGGGTAAGTGTAGAGAGAGAATATATGGAAAAACTTTGTACTTTCTATTGAATTTTTCTGTAAACTAAAACCATTCTGCAAAACAGTCTATTAACTTTTAAAAACTGCAAGGGAATAGAAATCTATAATGTAATTGGAGATTTCAATATCCCTCTTTTAATATTGGATAGCATAAGTAAAATGAAAACCATGGAGGATAATGTCTTGGCCAGCATTTAAATCAATTTAATCCAATTTATATTCACAGACTAATCAATTAAAGAACATGTTAAGGAAAATTATTTTCAAGAGTAAGTAGAGCATTTACCAAAAGAATCCATATTTGGAGCAATTAAACAAAACACAATGAATTTAAAATGATCCAGGCTATATAAATTACAGTCTCTGACCATAATAATATTAAATTGGAAATAAAAACCAGGGCTCTCTCTAGAAAATCTCCCAAATATTTGGAACTAAATAATAGATTTCTAATAATTGATTTGGTGATAAAATAAATTAAAAGAAACATTAGAAAATGTTTCATCTATAATGAAAATTAAAATGTAACGTATCAACATTTGTAGGATGCCATTACAAAGCAATATTGGTAAAACATTTTTGCACTGAAAATCTACATTAGCAAAGGAGAAGTTTCTCACTTCAGTTACTACAGCTTACACTCAAAGAAACTAGAAAATCAAGCAAAAAGTATAGCCATAGTAAGCAGCAGAAAAAAAATCTAAATGAAAATAATTGAAATAAAAATTTAAAATTAAGCCCAAACCTGATTTAGGATAAAATTTAAAATCAACTTGTCATATGAATCAGAAATAAAGGGACATAAATCACCAATATTAAAAATGACATAATTGACATGGATTTTAACAAGCTCTTCAGGTAATTTTGATGCCTGACAACTGTAGAAAAACAAAGAAAAAATTCAAATTACACTCTTTGGATGGTGAGAATCATCACATTTTTTCATGTATGTGTGTATGTGTGTGTGTGTGTGTGTGTGTGTGTGTGTGTATAAAATCCCAAAAAACATGTGTGTGTGTGTGTGTGTGTGTGTAAAATCCCCTAAAGCATTTAAAAGTAATATAATTCTTTTTAGTGTACTCTTGTAAGAAAGTGATGAAAAACACGATAGACTTCATATAGAACTCTATTCACCCCTTTATTCCAAAGACAGTCTCTTTGCAAAAACTCGGCCTCTGATCTTTCTCCGTCACATGGATTATGAACTCTCCAGCTCAAGAAACTGACATTGCCAGTCCCCTTAGCTTTCTCTTTTTCTCCTTTTTACACCCCACATTGACATTTCATATCTATAAGTAAATTTGTGTATACACATCTTAGATTTTTTCTACCTGAGTTCTATATATTACCTCATTACATAAAAGAAAAATAAATCGTTATAAATCAGTAAAATAAAGCAATTTTAAATATCCATATGTAATCTTGTTATAGAATAAAATTTATATTTTTACCGACAGCTGATATCATTTGTCAAGTTTTGTGTGGCTTGGCATGTTTGAATCATTAAGAAAGATGTTAATTGAAGGTAAATCATCAGGATCCTGAGAAATTATGCACTTTGATCCTCTGGGCTTCTTCAACTCTAACAACTATATGAAAACAATTTTTATACAGTATGCTCAGTGTTCAAAGTGTGTTTATACATATTACGGTTGCTTGTTTCTTAGTGAAATCTGTAAAGCCCACAAAATAAAAGTGTAAACTCAATTTCATCAATAACATCTTAGGTTTATCATTACCAATTTAATTTAAATTTTTCCAATTTACATACAATAGTATATATTATAATTTTAAATGATTATTTTGCATATATTTTAGAAAAAAACATACAGAGAAATAGGGAGGTGTTTCAAATAGAATTTTTTTAAAAGCCGAAAATGAGCTTTGTCATAGAATATGATAATAAACAAAAATTCAACACCAGATGTTACCAAGATTGCTGACATAATGAAACAAACAAACAGAACAAAGAAAAAAAATTATTATTATTGTATCAGTGGATTAGCAGTACTCTCACATTATTGATTTGCATTCCCCTAATGGTGAATGATTGGTAGCATTTTTACTATACTTATTTGCTGCCTCTATATCATTTGGAGTAATGGCTATTCAATTTATTTGCCCATTTTTAAATCGGATTATTTTGTCTTTTTGTTTGTAGAGCTCTAAACTTTTTTTGTATACTTTAGATATTTCTCATTGTAGCTATGATTTGCAAAAATGTTTTGGTATTACAATTTAGAAATCATTGCCTAATTTAATGTTATAAATATTTGCTTCTATGTTTATTTTAAGATTTGTATAATTTTTGGCTCGTATAACTAGGTCTATTATCTATTTTGATATGATTATTGCATGTTGTGTGAGGTAGGAGTCCATGTTTATTCTTCTACATACTGATAACCAGTTGGCACAGGACTATGTGTTGAAAAGACTAGTATTTCCAACATTAAAGTGTCTTGGCATCCTTGTCAAAACTTAGTTTACCATAAATATGAGGATTTATTATTGCCTAATTGTTCTGGCTATAAGCTCCAGTATGATATTGAATAGAGGTAACAATAGCAAATAATCTGTTATGTTATTGATCTTAGGAGGAAATCTATTGGTCATTCATCATTATTAATTGTGACCATTTTATAGATGATTTTTACTAGGTTTGGCTATGTTACATGGTTTACTAGGTTTGGTTATGTTACATGGTTTGGCTATGTTCCTACCCAAATTGCATCTTGAATTATGGCTCAAATAATCCCCTTGTGTTGTGGGAGGGACCCAGTAGGAGGTAATCAAATCATGGGGGTGGGTTTTTCCCATGCTGTTCTTGTGATAGTGAATAAGCCTCTCAAGATCTGATGATTTTATAAAGGGCAGTTTCCCTGGACATGCTCTCTTGCCTGCTGACATGTAAGATGTGCCTTTGCTTCTTCTTCACCTTCCACTGTGATTGTGAGACCTCCCCAGCTATGTGGAACTGTGAGTTTAATAAATTTCTTTTTTTATATAAATTTCCAAGTTTTGAATATTTATTTATAACAGTATGAAAATGAACTAATACAGTAAATTGGTACAGGTAGAATGGGTACTGCTATTAAGATACCTGAAAAAGTAAAAGCAACTTTGGAACTGGGTAACAGGCAGAGGCTGGAAGATTTTGGAGGACTCAAAAGAAGATAAAAAGATGTAGGAAAGTTTGGAGCTTCCTAGAGACTTGTTGAATGATTTTGACCAAAATGCTGATAGTGATTTGGACAATGAAGTTCTGGATGAGGTGGTCTCAGATGTAAATGAGAAACTTATTGAGAACTGGAGCAAAAGTAATTTTTGAGATCCTTTAGCAAAAAGACTGGCAGCATTTTACCCCTGCCATAGAGATCTCTGGAACTTTGAACTTTGGAGAGATAATACAGAATACCTGGTGGAAGAAATTTCTAAGCAGCAAAGTGTTCAAGATGTGATTTGGATGCTCTTAAAAGCATTCCATTTTTATTCATTTACAAAGATATGGTTTGGGATTTAAACTCATGTTTAAAAGGGAAGCAGAACATAAAAGTTTGGAAAATTTGCAGCATGATGATGCAATGAAAAAGAAAAACCCATTATCTGAGGAGAAATTCAAACGAGCTGCAGAAATTTGCATAAGTAATGAGGAACCAAATATTAATCTCCAAGACAATGGGGAAAGAGTTTCCAGGGCATATCAGAAGTCTTCACAGAAGCCCCTCCCATCACAGGCCTGGAGGCTTAAGAGGAAAGGATGGTTTCCTGGGCTGGGCCCAGGGTCTTGCTGCGTTGTGCAGTCTTGGGACTTACAGCCCCAGCCATAGCTAAAAGAGGCCAATGTACAGCTTGGGCACTGCTTCAGAGGGTGCAAGCCCCAAGCCTTGGTGGCTTACATGTAGTGTTGGATCTACAGATACACCAAAATCAAGAATTGAGGTTTGATAACCTCCATCTAGATTTCAGAGGAAGTATGGAAGCACCTGGATATCCAGGCTGAGGTGTGTTGCAAGGGCAGAGCCCTCATTGAGAACTTTTGCTAGAGCAGTGTGGAAGGGCTCATAGGTGAATGGGGCTTGCCTTGTCTCAGATGAAACTTTGGACTGTGGATTTTTGAATTAATGCTGAAATAGGTTGATATTTTAGGGGACCATTGGGAAGGCATGGTGGGTTTTGAAGCGTGAGGACATGAGATTTGAAGTGTGAGGTTGGTTTTGAAATGTGAAGAAATGAGGACAATTCAGTCTTGAATTGTATCTCCTATAATCCCCACATGTCATGAGATAAACACCATGGAAGGTAATTGAATCATGAGTTTTTCCCATTTTGTTCTTATGATAGTGAGTAAGTCTCATGAGATCTGATGGTTTTATAAAGGGCAGTTCCCCTTCACAACCCCACTTGTCTATCGCCACATAAAACATGCCTTTCCCCCTCTTTTGCCTTCCACCATGATTGTGAGGCATTCCCAGCTATGTGGAACTCTGAGTCCATTAAATCTCTTTTTCTTTATAAATTACCCAGTCTCGGGTATTTCTTCATAGTAATATGAAAATGGAATAATACCCATACCCTTTTATTCTTTGTTTAGTGCTGTTTATTAGGAAAGAATATTGGTTTATACCACATGCCTTTTATGCTTATATTGTGATGACCATGACTTTTTAATTTATTCTATTGATACACTCAGATCAGTAACAACTGACAAGATATTCCTAAAGATTTTTCAAATTGTTTCCAACATCTAAAAATATGAGCCCCTGTATATGAACCCTTTGCCTTACCTCTGCCTTTTAATCTTAAATGCCAACCTTATCTCAGAGAACACAGGCAGGTTATTCTTGTATTTTCCCTTTCTCACTAATGTGATACTTAATATGTCAAGTTGATGGAGTCACATGGTGCTCAGATGTTTCCTAAAATATTACTATCCTGGGTGTTTCTTTGAGGGTGTTTTTGAAGGGTATTAGCATTTTAATTGGTAGAATATAGAAGATTGCCTTCTATAACATGAGTGGATCTCATCCAATCAGATGAAGGCCTGAATAAAACAAATGACGAATCCTCTCCCAAGAATAGAGAAATCTCCAGTGGACTGCCTTGGAACTTCATCTACAATTTTGGCTTTTCCTGTGTGCTGGACTTCAAACTGCACCACTGGCTGTGCTTGGCTCACCAGCCTGCTGGCCTACCCTGTAAATTGTACTTACCAGCCTCTATAACCATGTGAGCCATTTCCTTATAATAAATCTCTATGTGTGTGTGTGTGTGTGTGTGTGTGTGTGTGTGTGTGTGTGTGTGTGTGTGTGTGTGTATGTCATAGTGTTTCTACTTATTTCAAGAAACCTGACCAATAAAGCTAATAAATATTTTCCTTTTTATCTCAGCCTCAAAGGTCAATAGGGTACAGGGAGATAAGCTTCAGGGAATTTCCAAGTGATTATAACCATTATACAATGCCACACAAATTACAGTCCTTCAGTAGATTCGTATCACTGTCATACTCTTGAGATGAAGGCAGTATGCAGATAAATCAAATCTAAGCGTCCATGCAGTGTTCTGTATTAATTTTTTCTTTTTATCTTTTGGCTCACTGGCATTAGAATTTTAGTCACATCAACCCAAGAATTCTTGAATGGTGAAAATGTTTCCATTTGAGGGGGTAATATTTATATGTAAATTATTTAACAATAATTATAATTGTTTTCTATAGCTTAACCTGGAGCTATTTAATGTACACACATACTTCATCTGGCAGTTTCTATGCAATATACAAATAGTGCATTAGCCTGTGTGGTTCAAAGATATACACTGTAAATAAAACGAAAAAAAAATTTAAACATTATGGAAATTTTCTTATATGTATCAGTAACTATGTAATAAAGTAAATATTGTTTCTCAATGATTTGTTCTTTGGATTCAAGACTTGGTATATTTAGTTTACATTCATTAATTTAACAAATCATTAATGAACTTGAAGGTGGAAGGAATTATTCTTGTTTAAACTCTGATTAGAAAGTACATTTATTTATTTATTTATTTTTTGAGATGGAGTTTCACTCTCATTGCCCAGGCTGGAGTGCAATGGTGCAATCTCAGCTCACTGCAACCTCCACCTCCCAGGTTCAAGCTATTCTCCTGCCTCAGCCTTTTGAATAGCTGAGATTACAGGCACCTGCCACTACACCCAGCTAATTTTTGTATTTTTAGTAGAGAAGGGGTTTCACCACATTGGTCAGGTTGTTCTCGAACTCCTGACCCCAGGTGATCCACCTGCCTCGACCTCTCAAAGTACTGAGATTACAGGTATGAACCACTGTGCCCAGCCATGAGTACTATGTTTTGAAACAACCATAAATTTACTTTGCACATGATTCAAGAGTTTTAGATGTATAATCGTTTTTAACTAATGCTATGAATTTTAAAATACAATTAAATCTTAAAGTTTTAAACTTATACTATATAACTATTCTATATATAAGTCTAGAAAATTTCAACAGGTCTTTGATAATGTTTGTGCATACTTGAAAACATAAATACATTAAAACATTTCAAACTGCATTTATACATTATCTGAGTTTGGTTTCTATTTTAAATACTTTTATTAGATGCCTTAACAAACACAATGTTGCTTAAGTTGTAAATAACATAAGCAAGAAATGTTAAATGTAACTTTAGAACAAGGTAATATCATGACCCTCATGTAGATATAAAATGAATGCATGTTAAAAGCTATATTCCACTCATTAATCAATGAGGGAACCATGTAGATTGTATAACTGCTTCAAGAATAATCTGAAGAAGAGTTATATTTACAGATCAAGAATACTGAAATGCCTGTTAAATTGAAGGCAAACTGATTTTTGCACATCAGAGAAGGAGGTCTGTTAAATTTCTACTGCATAGAACATAATTTGAATGTCTATCATTTATTTACAATATATAGAATTAGAAACTTGTCCAAAGGCAATGAAAGGCTATAATTCGATAATCTTGAGGAAGTCATTAAACAGATCATAGTTTTCCATTGAGGTACGTAATATTTTTTCTAAAAATTTAATGTGTATATACTGTGAACATTAGTTGCTTAAATACTGTAACACTGAACACAAATGTAGTGCTCTTACAATGCATAGCACTATGTCTGAAGCAGTTATTCAATTATAAATACTATGTTGAGGCTGTCAGTTAGGTCAAATTGTCTTAAAAATTACCAGTGAATACAAAGCCAAAATGTGTATCAATATCTCCTAAACACAAAACCTAATAATAGATAATAATTTATTACCATTTCTAGATTAAATTTCAAATCCTCTGAGATTGAAAGTGCCACTCTGAGGAAGATAATAACAGACACTGTAGCTGGAGTGCTGAGACCTAGGTTTGCAGAAATAGGGTCAATTCTTTTCTGTCATTCAACAATGACGGAAAGTCTTAGACCAATCCCAACAATGTTTAGGGAACCTACTCTACATGGTCAACATTCTAACGGAGCAGAATATGTAGAATTAAAAAAAAAGTCCGTGTAGAATAGATTTTATGGAATGAATTGAATATAATAATTTTGAATAAATCTGAATTACTGAAAAAATAACTAGCAATATTCTAAAAAGTAAAGTTCAAAATTTAGTCCATATGTCTGGAGTCAAGTTTAAGCAAATTATAGAGGAAAATTTCTAAAGTTCTTGTGGAGATATTTCAATGTATGTCTTCAATACAATTTTTTTCTCTTACATGCTCTCACCTATCTCCAACCTGAAATGTCAGTGAAAACTGAATATTTGTTCTTCAATTCTATTCTTCCTATCTTCCTGCTCTTATGTATACTGTCTGTTGTAGTAAAAAGTATTTTGACGGAAAATACCAGTTAAATTAATGTTGATGAAACTTATATTTTCAATTGCAGAAAATAAAGAAAAGATAAACTTTAGAGAAAAAAATAACAAATTAAATATCTAAGAGAATATTTAAGGCTGGGCGCGGTGGCTCACGCCTGTAATCCCAGCACTTTGGGAGGCCGAGGCAGGAGGATCACGAGGTCAAGAGATTGAGACCATCCTGGCCAACATGGTGAAACCCCATATCTACTAAAAGTACAAAATAATTAGCTGGGCGTGATGGCAGGTGCCTGTAGTCGCAGCTACTGGGGAGGCTGAGGCAGGAGAATTGCTTGAACCCGGGAGGCGGAGGTTGCAGTGAGCCGAGATCACACCACTGCACTCCAGCCTGGCGCCTGGAGACAGAGTGAGACTCTGTCTCAAAAAAAAAAAAAGAAAAAAAGAGAATAAGACATTGATTTATGAATGGTAATCTTTAAGAAAAAAATTTTGATTAAAACATTTTAGTTTGTAGCTGTGTTATATTCTGGATTAATTTTTGTTGTGCTAAATTACTCAATGGAATTTTAGCTAATTCTATCATTTATATTAATTAAATAGCTATACCACTATTTTTAAAAGAGAGATAGTTCCACCTAATCAGGAGCTTATTACTATTAAAATAAACATTTAGGCACCATTATATATTTTGTTTCTAGTAATACTAACACTGTAAATCGGGTGGCATATATTTGAAATCATGAAATTTTATGTAAAATTATACTGATGACTAAAAATCTATAACACTGATATGCTGCTATATATTGATTATATGTAACAACAGTGATGAAGAAATAAGTAGACTTTAAAGGTATCTGAAACCTGTGCTTATTTTTTAAAAATTACATTGGTGAGAAAAATGATAAGAAATTTATGGACAACATATGTTTTTGAGAGAAGAAAGTGCTTAAATGCGTTATATAATAAAAAGATGTAATATTACTTGTTAATGAAGTATTTAGCTAAAGCAAAATACTTAATAGGGAGAAGACGACCAATTAGGTGCAACCAGGAAGTGCTGCTTCCATTGAGAGAGGCGACAATTTCTAGTAAATCAACATGATTTGAACAAATCTTTAGAGAAAAAAAAGAAAGCCAAGAGTATGTGGAATATATACAGAGCACTTCACCCCCAAACCACAGAATATACATTTTTCACATCTACACAAAGAACATATTCTAAGTTGGATTACATGCTTGGTCATAAAGTAACTCTCAATAAATTCAAAATAATTGAAATATACCAAGTATAATCTCAGGCTACATTGAAATAAAAATAGAAATCAATATCAAGAAGATCACTCAAAATTACACAAATTCATGGAAATTAATAACTTGCTTCTGAATAAATTGTCAGTAAACATTGAAATTAAGGCAGAAATCAAAAAAATTTTCCAAATTAATGAAAACAGGCACACAACTTGATAAAACCTCTGGAATGCAGCTAAAGCAGTCTTAAGAGCAAATTTTACAACACTAATCACCTTCATCCAGAAGTTAGAAAGATTTTGAATTAACAATCTAACTAAAGGAAGTATAAAACCTAAAGGAACCTAAAAGAACTAAAACACTAAGGAAAAGTCAAACCCAAAGCTAGGAGAAGAAAAGAAATAACTAAAATTAGAAAAAAGCTGAAAAAAATTGAGATGTAAAAATGCATATGAAAGATCAATGAAACAAAGAACTGGTTCTCCAAGAGCATAATCACAATTTATAGACTGCTAGGTAGATTAACAACAACAAAAAAGAGAGAAGATCTAATAAAGAACCATAAAAAGTGACAAAGATGACATTATAGCTGATCCCACAGAAATGCAAGAGAGCCTCAGAGAGTACTTTGAAGAACTGTATGCACACAAATTAGAATATCTAGAGGAAATGGATAAATTACTGGAAATAACCAATATCCCAAGCTTATATCAGAAATAAATTGAAATACCAAACAGACCAATTTTAAGTTCCAAATTTGAATTAGTAATAAAAAACCTATTAGTCAAAGAAAGCCATGGACCAGATGAATTAATAGCTGAATTCCACAAAACGTGTGAAGAAAACTTGTACCAATCCAACTGAATATATTCCAAAAATCAAGGCAGAAGGACTCTGCTTTAACTCACTCAAGAATCCAGAATCAGCATGATGCCAAACTCTGATAGAGATAAAATAAAAGAAGAAAACTTAAGGGTAATATTCCTGATTGTCTTAGATGCAAAAATCCTTAGCAAACCAAATCCAGCAGCACATCAAAAAGTTAATACACCATGATTAAGTAGACTTTATTCCTGGACTGCAAAGCTGATTCAACGTACACCAATCAGTAAATGTGATTCACCACATAAACAGAATACAAGGCAAAAATCATGTGATCATCTCAATAGATACAGACCAAGCTTTTGATAAAATGCAACATTACTCCATGATAAAAATCCTCAACAGACATACCTCAAAATAATAAGAACCATCTTTGACAAACCCACAGCCAACATTATACTGAATGAACAAAAGCTGATACCACTAACTTGAGAACTAAAACAGGAAAAGGATGCCCACTCTTCAGCAGAATACTGAAAGTCCCAGCCAGAGCAATAAGGCAAGAGAAAGAAATAAAAGGCATCCAAATAGAAATAGGTGTTTCCATATGTTATCATACCTATCATGAATAATGTTAAAATGTGCAAATATTAGCCATCAGTTGAATGGATTTTTACATTTGCAAATATTCAGGGAACTACTAAATATATCAGGTTTAGAACAGTACTCGGAACACAAAGGCTTGTTCCTGTCTGTTCCCAGTCAATTATTTTCCAGACAAATAATAACCACTATTCTGACTGCTGTTAGTATGGTTTAGTTTTTTCTGTTTATGATCTTCCTGTAAGTGGAATCACAAATATGTACTCTCTTGCTTATTGCTATTTTTCTGTTGAATAAAGTCATTAGAATCATCACATTTTTTTTTGCATATTGTTATAGGCTGTTTCTTTTCTATTTTCTTTATTAAACAGGCTTTTGTAAATAATTTAGCTGATACATTTTTTGCTACATATGATATTGAATAGTTTCATAAAATAACAACTTACAGGTCAAATGACAAAATGTTGTTTAAGTTTCATGATAAATGGTTTTAGAATGTTGATATCAATTTATACCCACACTGAAAATATATTTTGTGAGTGTGTGTGTGTGTGTGTGTGTGTGTGTGTGTGTGTGTGTGTAGTGAGGGAAGGAGGGAGGGAGAGAGAGAAAGAAAGAGAGAATCCTTAAATTGTTCCCATAGTTTTAGTTTGCATAGTACTCATAAGACATAAACTCAATGAAGTTTGTAACAACAGTTGAATTTTAAACAACAGGGGTTTGAACTACATGGTTCATTTATATGCAGATTTTCTTCTGTCTCTGCCAAACCTGAGACAGCAAAACCAACCCTTTCTCTTCTTCCTCCTCCTTAGCCTATTCAAAACAAAGTCGATGAGAATGAAGACTGTTATGATGATCTAATTCTGCTTAACAGAGAATATATTTCCTCTTTCTTACCATTTTTATGCCTTTCTTTAATGTAAGAATAAAGTAAATATTACATATAGTATACAAAATATGTGTTAGCTGGCTGCTTATGTTATTGGTAAGGCTTGTAGTCAATAGTAGGCTATTAGTTATGAAGATTTTGGGGAGTGAAAATTCATATGTAAATTTTCAACTATATGGTGGGGGTGATCAGTGCCCCGAAACCCCACTCCCACCATATTGTTCAAGAGTCAACTGTATATCTTTCTTTATTTTGTATTCTTCTATCTCAGTTTCTAAAATATTCAGTAGTAGGCACACATTGAATATTTGTTTTTGAATGTCTTAGGAAATAAATGATGAAATACAGTATGATTTTTAAGTTTGAGTGCCTCTTTAAAAATGAAAGCTGAAATAAGAAATCTGGATATAATTATGCTAGACTGAGAAGGATAACTAAAGCACAATCATTTAATGGTTTCATATTATGTTGTTATCATTTGTGACTCCAGGTTTCTCTCTACAGGCAATATTAGCCTGTGTGTTCAAATTGTTTCTTTATTATAAGGGAGTGATTAAAAATTCTGCTGCACTTTGAAGTGGTTATCTGGGTATAGAAAAGCAAGAGATTAGAAAACATTACTGAGGGATTATAAATATCTAATAATAATAAACTGGTCTGTAATTACTTCTATGGGAGTTACAGAATAAAATTACAGCATTAGACTAAACAAAAGACCACACTACAGCAATACATTCTTTTAAATACAAACATTTCCTAAGGAGAAATTCAATGTCATATTTTTCCCAGTATGACATTTTTCTTTGTAATACATTATTTTCTTTTATTTTGCTAGCTTATTTTCTAGTTTAACTATGGTTGAACTAACTGGAATGCTCCTGATACCTAATTAGTGTAAAACCTCGTGATACATTGATAAATTTCTTCCAAACTCTATGTTGATACACTTTGGCTTCATTTGCCCTACATTCATAGTTTATGAAGCTGAAGTAATATTGTATGGTTGTGATAATTGAATTTTCAAGTGATCAAAAAATACAATATCAATTATGTTATTAGAAAACTGCTCATTCCTAACAAATGCTATGAACTGGATAACACTGATTTATAGGATATGAAGATTAAGAATAGGTAAGAATTTAGAATCAATAATTTCTTACAAGTCAGTTAGAGTTGATAATTTTATATTGAAAAGAATTTCCAGGCTATATGGTAATCGTGGTTAACTTTTAACCTAATATTTCATAGGGATAGACTATTTATATAAATTATCATTGCTATATTTTATAGAATAAAGATATTTTATTTGAGACATTGAAATTGGTGACAATTAATTTAGTTTTGTACTATTAACAGTTACTATCTGGCTGGGAGCGATGGCTCAAGCCCTTAATCCCAACTGTTTGGGAGGCCAAGGTGGGTGGATCACCATATCAAGAGATGGAGACCATCCTGGCTAACACGGTGAAACCCTGTCTCTACTAAAAATACAAAAAAAAAAATTAGCCCGGTGGCATGCCCCTGTAGTCCCAGCTACTCGAGCGGCTGAGGCAGGAGACTCGCTCGAACCAGGGAGGCGGAGAGTTGCAGCGAGCTGAGATCACGCCACTGCACTCCAGCCTTGGCAACAGAACGGGACTCCGTCTCAAAAACAAAGACAAAACAAAAAACCCATTATTACCTTTGCTTTATTTTGTATCAGCTGAATTAAATTTAGTACGTAGAGAACATTTAATGCAGTATTGCATCCGGTATTTATTTAATACACTATTCTTTATGACATGTAGATTCTCCTTCAAAGTAACATCTCCTTTCACTATTTGTGGATGGTCTCTTGTACCAAGGCATGCTATTACAAAACTGTAGCATAAACTAGTCTTTTAGACATGAAACTCCCCAGTAAGTTTGCCTACAAGGTGAAAGCATAATCCCTCAAAATAAAGTTTCTATATTGCTGTAAATGCTAGAGTAAAAATACACCGAATCATACAAAATGCAAAGCTCTTAAAAGAATTTAGTGGCACTGCTATGGTGTAGGTTTAGTGTATCCATATTTATTTTACCTTAGCTAAATTCTGATTGTCTACATTAAGTGTTTTCCAAATAGGCTTCTAATTACCATTTGAACAATTTTCTTTTTGTATATACCATCTTTACTCTTTAGTATTTAACATGTCAGTAGACTTAATCAATCTGCTTTTAATTTTTGCCTCATGCTTACCAATACTGTTCTTGAAATGCCTGGCTTAATGGACTAGATATATGTTTTCCACATGTGCATTGAACATAAGTACATTAAGTATGTAAAAGTACAAATGGTACACAGAAAGAACAAAATTGTTCAAATGACAATTAAAGGCCTAATTGGCAAAACATTTATCTAGACAATCAGAGTTTAGTTAAGGTGAAATTAATATGGATACACAAAAACTACACCAAATCAGTGCCACTAAACTGTTTCCAGAGTTGTGCATTCTAAGCTCGGAGAATTCTCATTCAAGTATTTGTAGCAATAAAGGGATTTATTTTGAGACAGGATACTTTCACCTTATAGCCAACCTTAGTAGGCAATTTCAGGTCTAAAGGATTCGTCTGATATAGTTTTACAGTGCCAGGTATAAACATGTTAATATAAATGTATACATTCATATACCATCAAAAACCATTCTGAAAACCATGGCAAGCATGAAGACCTACAATAGAAAATGCTGTCCTGCATGGTTGCTGTATTGGGATAAGAGTTAATACCGGAACATGATATATAGGTCAAATATAGAATTTTGGTACTGTATGACTTTGAAAAGTAAAGTCCAGACATAGACCAAATACAGAATGTTCTTAGTTTAAAAAAATGAATCAGAAAATATATTCCGGATTCAAAATTTAGCCTTAAGATAGACCTGAATTTCAAATGTGGTAATTTAGTTTAAAAGAATGAAATATCTTACCTTTATACCTAGAGCCAAACAGTTGATGAGGTTGAAAGTATACAGTTACTTAACTTCTTGTGTTTTACAAATATTTTTGCTTTGGGGCTTCTATTCAGGAGTGGAAAAAAAATTCTAGAAAGATGAAAAGCCATTTTTAATGCATTTTTCACCTGACTACAAGCAGAAGTACATTTTAAAAATTAAATTAAAATAGTACCCAGAAGCATATTTCATCTTGGTTCCACTCTCAATTTATAAGGTCTGTATGAGTTTGTGTAGTTGTATGGAAATTACTGTTTTGCCTTTGTCATACGCTGTGAAAGGGAACATTTGATTATTGATAGAAAAAAACACATATTTCTTAAATTGAGGTTAGAAATATATGCAAATATACTTTATTTACTTTATTTCTGACAAATCAGCCTTTATTTCCAAATTGGTAAAGCAAATTCTGAACTTTACTTAGATATGTTTTATGTATGATATAATGTAATTTAATGTTACAAAATTTAATGCATTTCCTATAATCACCTTGATAGTGATGAACAGTGATTCTTTTTCACTGTAAAGTGATCCGAATTAATTAGATCAAACAGAATCATTAGATTTTTCTGGTTGACTACAATAATTAGATACAGGTAAGTATCATTGCTTTTGCACAATAATTCACAGAGCAATTTCCTGACAATTTTGTAACACACGCACATACAAACTTTTTAGCATGTGTCGGGGGATGTGGGGCAGGAACACACTATAAATATAGTCATACAACCTTTTTGGAAGAAGTTCACAAAGTCCCAGTTGTGTGCTATTTTCAGTTTTTTAATTAAAATTTCCATTAAATATTCAGTCATTGTATTTATGTCTATTAGGGATTAAATTTAGAATGTCATCTACAAAAATACATTTTAATTTATTTTATTTCTAATTTTTAAGTTCAGAGGTACATGTGCAGGATATGCAGGTTTGTTACACAGGTAAACGTATTCTGTGGTGGTTTGCTGCACAGATAATCTCATCACCCAGGTATTAAGTCCAGCATCCATTAGCTATTCTTCCTGACCCTCTCCCTCCTCCCATCCCGTTGCCCTCTGATAGACCCCAGTGTGTGTTGTTCCCTACAATGTGTCCATGTGTTCTCCTCATTTAGCTCCCATTTAAAAATAAGAACACAAGATATTTGGTTTTCTGTTTCTGCATTAGTTTGCTAACAATAATGGCTTTCAACTCCATCCAAGTCCTTGCAAAGAACATTATTGCATTCATTTTTATGGCTGTATAGCATTCCATGGTGTATATGTACCACGTTTTCTTTATCCAGTCTATCATTGATGGGCATTTCAGTTAATTTGATATTTTTGCTATTGTGAATAGTGCTGCAATGAACATATACATGAATGTACCTATAATAGAATGATTTATCTCCCTTTGGTTATATACAAAGCAATGGTTGAACTAATTTGCACTCCCACCAACAGTGTAAAAGTGTTACTCTTTTATCACAACGTCACCAGTATTTGTTGTTTTTTGACTTTTTAATAATTGCTATTCAGTCTGGTATGATATGGTATCTCACTGTGATTTTGATTAGCATTTCTCTAATGATCAGTGATGTTGAGGTTTTTTTTTTCATATGTGTGTCAGCTGCATGTATGTCTTCTTTTGAGGAGTGTCTGTTATGTCTTTTGCCCACTTTCTAATGGGGTTGTTTTTTTCTGTAAATTTATTTAAGTTTTTTATAGATGATGGATGTTAGACCTTTCTCAGATGGGTAGACTGCAAAAGTTTTCTCCCATTATGTAGATTGTCTGTTTACTCTGTCGATAGATCCTTTTGCTGTGCAGAAGCTCTTTAGTTTAATTAGGGCCCATTTGTCAGTTTTTGCTTTTGTTCCAAATGCTTTGGGTATCTTCATTATGAAATCTTTGCCCATGCCTACGTCCTGAATGGTATTGCCTAGGTATTCCAGGACTTTTATAGTTTGGGTTTGATTTCAATCTTTAATCCATCTTGAGTTGATTTTTGTATGCAGTTTGAGGAAGGGGTCCAGTTCCCATTTTCTCCCAGTGTCATTTATTAAATAGGGAATCCTTTCCCCATTACTTGTTTTTGTCAGCTTTGCCAAAGATCAGATGACAGTGGGTGTGCAGTCTTATTTCTAGGTTCTCTATTCCATCCCATTAGCCTATGTGTCTGTTCTTATAACAGATTCATGTGGTTTTGGTTACCGTAGCCCTGTAGTATAGTTTGAAGTCACGTATCATATTGCTTCCAGCTTTGTTCTTTTGCTAAGGATTGCCTTGGCTATCTGAGCTTTTTTTTTTTTCCTGTAAATTTTAAGCTAGCTCTTTTCTAATTCTATGAAGACTGTCAATGCTAGTTTAATGGTAATAGCATTAAATCTATGAATTGTTTTGGGCAGTATGGCCATTTTTCACAGTATTGATTCTTCTATCCATTAACATAAAATGTTTTTGCATTTCTTTGTGTCATTTTTGATTTTTCTGAGTAGTGGTTTATAGTTCTCCTTGAGATTATTCACTTCCCTCATTAGCTGTATCCTTAGGTATTTTATTATTTTGTGAATGGGATTGCCTTATTGATTTGGCTCTTTGCTTGCCTGTTGTTGGTGTATTGGAATGCTAGCAATTTTGCCCATTGGCTTTGTATCCTGAGACTTTGCCAAGTTGCTTATCAGCTTAAGAAGCATTTGGACTGAGACAGTGGAGTTTTCTACATACAGTATTACGTCATCTGCACACAAAGATCGTTTGACTTCCTCTCTTCCTATTTGAATACTCTTTATTTCTTTCTCTTGCCTTATTGCCCTGACCCTGACCAGAACTTCCAATACTGTGTTGAATAGTAGTTATGAGAGAGGGCATTCTTGTCTCCTGTTGGTTGTCAAGGGAATGCTTCCAGCTTTTGCCCATTCAGTATGATATTGGCTGTGAGTTTGTCATATATGGCTCTTACTATTTTGAGACATGTCCCTTCAATATCTACTTTATTAAGTTTTAACATGAAGGAATGTTGACTTTTATCAAATACCTTTTCTCCAGCTGTTGAGATAATCATGTGGCTTTGTCTTTAGTTCTGTTTATGTAATGAATCATATTTATTGATTTGTATATGTTGAACCAGCCTTGCATCCTTAGGGTGAAGCCAGTTTGGTTGTGGTGGATAAGCTTTTTGATGAGTCGCTGAAATTCTGAAATTCTCTTTGCCAGTATTTGTTTAGGATTTTTGCTTTTGGTTTTGCTTTTTTTTTTTTCAGACAGTGTCTCACTCTGTTGCTCAGGATGGAGTGCAGTGGCACAATCTCAACTCACGCAATCTCTACCTCCCAGATTTAAGTGGTACTTCTGCTTCAGGTTCCCAAGTAGGTGGGATTATAGGTGCCTGCTACAACACCAGGCTAATTTCTGTAGTTTTAATAGAGACAGGGTTTCACCAAGTTGGCCAGGCTGATCTCAAACTCCTGACCTATGTGATCCTCCCACCTTGGCCTCCCAAAGTGCTGGGATTACAGGTATGAACCACCATGCCTGACCTTTGTTTAGGATTTTTGCTTCAATTTTTCATCAAGGATATTGGCCTGAAGTTTCCTTTTTTTGTTGTATCTCTGCCATGTTTTGTATCATCATCATGCTGGTCTTATAGAATGAGCTAGGGAGAAATTCTTCCTTTTCAATATTTTGAAATAGTTTCAGTAGGAATGGTATCAGCTTTTCCATGTATCTCTAATATTATTAAGCTGTGAATTTGTCTCGTCCTAGTCTTTTTTTTTTTGTTTGATAGGCTATTTATTACTGCCTCTATTTCAGAGCTTGTTATTATCCTTTTTAGGAATTCAGTTTCTTCCTGGTTCAGTTTTGGGAGGGTGTATGTGTTCGGAAATGTATCCATTTCTTTTAGATTTTCTAGTTTATGTGCATAGAGGTGTTTATAGTGTTCTCTGATGGTTGGTTGTATTTCTGTGGGGTCAATAGTAATCCTCCTAATCATTTCTGATTGTGTTTATTTGAATCATCTCTCTTTTCTTCTTTATTAGTCTAGCTAATGATCTATTTTACTGATGATCTATCTATTTTAATTTTTTTTTTTTTTCAAAAAAACAGCTTCTGGATTTGTTGATATTTTGAAGGGATTTTCGTATCTCTATCTCCTTCAGTTCAGCTCTGATCTTGGTTATTTCTTACCTTGTGCTAGCTTTGGGGTTTGTTTACTCTTGGTTCTCTAGTTGTTCAGTAGTGAGGTTAGGTTGCTAACTTTAGATCTTTCTAGCTTTTTGATGTGGATATTTAGTGCTGTAAATTTCCCTTTTAACACTGCTTTAGTTGCATCTTACCGATTCTGGTATGTTATATCTTTCTTCTCATTAGGTTCAAAGAACTTCTCGATTTCTTCCTCAATTTCATTATTTACCCAAAAGTAACTCAGGAGCAGGTTGCTGAATTTCCATGTCGTAGTATGGTTTTGAGTGAATTTCTTAATCTTGAGTTTGTGCTGTTGTCTAAGAGAGTGTTTGCTATGCTTCAGTTTTTTGCATTTGCTGAGAAATGTTTTACTTCCAATTATGTGATCAATTTTAGAGTAAGTGTCATGTGGCGATGAGAAGAATGTATAGTCTGTTGTTTTCAGGTGAAGAGTTCTGTAGATATTTATTGGGTCCACCTAATCCAGAGCTGGGTTCAGGTCCTAAATATGTTTGTTAATATTCTGTCTTGATGATCTATCTAATATTGTCAGTGGGGTGTTAAAGTCTCCCACTGTTATTGTGTGGGAGTCTAAGTCTCTTTGAAGGTCTCTAAGAACTTGGTTTATGAATCTGGGTATTCCTGTATTGGGTACATTCATATTTAGAATAGTTAGTTCTTCTTGGTGAATTGAAACCTTTACCATTATGTAATGCCTTTCTTTATCTTTTTTTTTTTTGTCTTTGTTGTTTTAAAGTTTATTTTGTCAAAAACTATAATTGTAACCCCTGTTTGTTTCTATTTTCCATTTGCTTGGTAAATTTTCCTCCATCCTTTTTCTTTCTGATGAAAATTTTCATTAAATGCCCAACCATTGCAATTAGGTTTATTAGAGATTAAATCTAGAATGCAATCTACAAAAACAATAAATAAATAAAAAGTTTTATTAAGTTACTTGTTCTACTAGATCCTCATACTCTATCATGCAAAGCCAAAGGATATTTTATTTTATGCTATTTATTTATCTTAAATGCCATCAATTTCATTAATAAGAATTTATGATACTGAATAAAAAGCAACTTATTTCACCAATGATAGTTATTTAGATTTGCCAGATTTAGCAAACAGATACACAACTAATGAAAAATAAATTTCAAATGAGCAATGCTTTTTTTAAAAAAAAGTATTGATATGGCTTGTGCATTAATTGGGAAAATAGTTACACTAAAATAACACATTATCTTTCTTAGCTGAAATTCAAATGTAATTGGTTGTCCTATATTTTGTTTGGTAACACTATACCTATTTCTAATATTCATTATGGCATTTGCAGAAAGCTATATATGAATCATTTATTCACGCAATAAATATTAAGAACCTACTATGAGTCATGCTCTGTTCTATAAATTGAAAATATAACTATCAAAAAAACAAAGTATCTTTACTCATAGAAATTACACTCTAAGAGGAAAGATTAACAATTTTAAGTCTGCATGAATACCTTAAATACTATATTAAAGGTAATAAGAGCCATTAAGAACAACAACACCAAAAAGAAATGGGAATGAAAAAAGGCAGATAAATACTATATTAAAGGTGATAAGAACCATTGAAGGTGATAAACGCCATTAAGGAAAAAAGAAGAGCAAGAAAAGGGAATAAGAAAAGAAAGATCAGTTGAAATTTTTTTTTTAATGAGAAACTGAAAGACCTCCGTGTGTTACCATTTAAACAAAGACCCAGAAAGAGTGGGGTCTTGCAGACATTTGGGGTAAAGCAGTGGAAGCAGAAGAAACGGTAAGCGAAAGACCCTGAGGTAGACACCTGCTTCCTGTGTTTGGAGGAGCAGCAGGAGGCCCTCTCGGGCTAGAGCCTCTGGTCAGCGCGTAAGGGATGGGAGAGAGTGAAGGCTTGAGGTAGGCTGTTTTGAAGAACCTTGTAGATTTACTGAAGGGCTTTGGTATTTAATCAGAGTACATTATAAAGCGTTAGAGGAACATGAATAGGTAAGTTATTTGATAGCTCTCTTTGAAGTATAGCAAGGCTAGCTGACCATTTTTGGGGGGAGAATTCTTGAAGAGGGTAACTAATTAGGATAATTGACTATGCAGAATCTGTAACTGAAACTAATGTACCTTTATATGATGACTTAGTTAAAGAGAATTAAATTGCACGTATTTTAATAATAAAAAGTCAAAATCTAAAATCATTTTATTTGCTGGCAAATATTTTTATAGCCTGTGGTAGCAAATGTACTACTATATAATACTAGCTACTATATTTTTGCATGCCATTTTAATGTTTTTATTCTCTCTTGAAAATAATTTTTGAGCCAAGTGCAGCCTTAATCCCAGCATTTTGGAAGGTTGAAGAGGAAGGATTGCTTGAGCCTAGGAGTTCAAGATCAGCCTGGGCAAAGCAGGGAGACCCACTCTCTACAAAAAAATTAAAAGAAAAAAATTAGTTGGGTATGGTGGCAAATCCATGTTGTCCCAGCTACTCTGCAGGCTGAGGTAGGAGGATTGCCGGGCCCTGGGAAGTCTAGGCTGCAGTAAGTTGTGATCACACCACTGCACTCCAGCACGGGTGATGGAGATCCTGTTTCAAAAATAAAAATTATAATATACAAAACTTTGGAAAAGCAATCCATGAGGGCTTGGAAAAGCAATCCATTCAAATCTACCAAATTGTTTTGGTAGATTTTTGTCAATTTTCATTTTCTTAAATTTTACTTTTTAAAAAAAATTACAGTGACCCAAATTAATTTAGTAGAAGCAAAAAGATTAATCACATATTTAAGTAAAAGTTTTTGGAACCCTTGTACACAGTTGGTGAGAATGCAAAATGCTGTAACTATTATGAAAAGAACATGGAGATTCCTCAAAAAGTTAAAAATAGAACTACTATATGATCCAGCAATCCTATTTCTCAGTATTTATTCAGAAGAATTGAAATCAGGATCTCAGAAACACATTAGCATCCCTATGTTCACTGCAGCAGTATTCTATAATAGCAGTGTTGGTTTTTGCGGAAACAACCTAAATGTGCATCAAGAGAGGAATGGACAAAACAAAATGTGGTATATACACACAATAGAATATCATTCAACATTAAAAAAAAAAAGAAAATCCTACATTCTGAACCAATATGGATAAAGCCTGAAAATATTATAGCGAACAAAATAAGCCAGTCACACAAGGACAAATCCTGCATTATTGACTTTACAGGAAGTAACTAAGGTAGCCAAACTCAGATGCAAAACATGAAATGGGAGGTGTCAGAAGTTTGGAGGAAGGGCAAAGGGAGAGTTACTAATTGACAAGTATAAAATTTCAGGTATTCATGATGAAAAAGTTCTAGAGATCTGCTGCACAACATTGTGCCCGTATATAACAATATTGTATTGTACACTAAATAATCTGTTAAGAGAGTAGCTCTGATGTTGTGTTCTTATCACAATAGAAAATAAATAAATTAATTAAAAGTGTAATAAATTAGCTCCTGACTATTCATGAACTTGTCTCATATGTACACACTATTTAGCTTTATTATTTGCTCTGAATAAATCATTTTATCAGATTACTTTAGTTAAGTCATTTAGAGTTGTTTAATTAGAATGCAGAAATAGTGATATGTGTTAATCTAATTTTTGTTTTTGATTATAAATCTACTTATATTTAAAATTTAGGCATGATATATCTTTTCTTTTATTCATTTCTTGATGACTTCTTTTACTCAAATGAATGACATACTTTTAAATATTTTTAATTTTTGTGGGTATATAATTGCTGCATATATTTATGAGATACATGAGATATTTTGATACAGGTATGCAATGTGTAATAATCACATTATGGAAAGTGAAGTATGCATCCCTTTAAGTATTTATCCTTTGTGTTACAAACAATACAATTATACTTTTAGTAATTGTATAATGTACAAGTAAATTATTTTGACTATGGTTACCCTGTTGTGCTATCAAATACTACATATTATTCATTCTTTCTGGGGTTTTTTGGTATCTATTAACTGTCCCCACCTACCCTATTACCCCCACAACCCTTTCAAGCCTTTAATAATCATTATTTTACTTTCTACCTCCATATATTCAATTGTTTTAATTTTACATCTCACAAATAAATGAAAATTTGAAATGTTTGTCTTTCTCTGCCTGGCTTATTTTACTTAACATAATAACCATGATTCCATCCATGTTGTTGCAAATGACAGGATCTTATTCATTTTTATGGAAGGATAGTACTCAATTGTTTATAAGTGCCACATTTTCTTTATCCATCCATCTGTTGATGGACACTTAGGTTACTTCCAACTCTTGTCTATTGTGAACAGTGCTGAAGCTAACATGGGAGTGAACATCTCTTAGATATACTGATTTGAACATCTTTTAGATATACTGATTTGTTTCTTTTGGATATATACTCAGCAGTGGGATTGCTAAATTATCCGATAGCTCTATTTCTAGTTTTTTTAGGAATCTTCAAACTGTTCTCCATGGTGGTTGTACTAATTAGCATTCTCCCCAACAGTGTACGAGGGTCCCACATCCTCTCCAGCATTTGTTAGTGCCTGACTTTTGTATATAAGTTATTTTAACTGGAGTACGATGATATCTCATTGTAGTTTTGATTTGCCTCCTCATATGATCAGTGATATTGAGCACATTTCCATATGCCTGTTTTCCAACTGTGTATGTTCTTTTAAGAAATGTCTATTCCCACATGCAGCACTATTCACAATAGAAAAGACATGGAATCAACCTAAATGCCCATCAATAATAGAATTGATAAAGGAAATGTGGTACATATACACCATGGAATACTATGCAGCCATAAAAAGAATCATGTATTGGAGATAACGTTTTATGTTATTTGTTTCTTTTCTCTTGCTGTTTTAGGATTTGTTCTTTATTCTTAACCTTTGGAGTTTGATTATTAGATGCATTAAGGTAGTCTTCTTTGGGATAAATCTGCTTGGTATTCCATAACCTTGTAGTTGAATGTTGATACTTTTATCTAGGTTTGTGAAGTTCTCTGATACTGTCTTTGAATAAACTTTCTAACCTTATCTCTTTTTCTACTTTTAGTCAATAAATAATGCTTTCATGCCAATAACCCCCAGATTTGCCCTTTTGAGGCTATTTTCCAGATGTGATAGTCATGCTTCATTATTTTTTATTCTATTTTCTGTTATCTCCTCTATTTATTTTCACATAGCCTGTCTTCAAACTCCTTTATTCTTTTTCCTGCTGGATCGTTTCTGCTATTGACTCTGATACATTCTTCAGTATGTCAATTGCATTTTTTGACTCCAGAATTTGCTTAAGCCTTTTAAATTATTTCAATCTCTTTGCTAAGTTTGTATGATACAATTCTGATTTCATTCTCTCTTTTATCTTGAATTTGTTTGAGTTTTCTCAAAACAGCTATTTTGAATTTTCTGTTTTGAAGGCCATATTTCTCTCTTTCTCGATGACTGGCCCCTGGTGTCTTCTTTATTTCATTTGGTGAAATCATGATTTCCTGGATGATCTTGATGCTTGTTGTTGTTCAACTGTGTCTAGACATTGAAAAATTAGGTGCTTATCTCTGTCTTCACCATCTGGGCTTGTTTGTGCCCGTCTCTCTTGAGAAGACTTTCCAGGCACTTGAAGATACTTGGGCACCAAGCCCAATATCGCTATTATTTTTGCAGACTTGTAGAGGCACTTACTGCCTCTGTGGTCTAGAATAAGATCCAGAAGAATTTTCTGGATTACCAAGAAGAAAGTCTTGTTCTTTCCCCTGGCTTTTTCCCAAACAAACAAAGTCTCTGTCTCTGTGCTGAGCTTCCTGGAGTTGGAGGTGTGGTAATGCAGGCACCCCTGTGACCACCAGCACTGTGACTGCACTAGGTCAGACGTGAACCCTGCAGAGCTCTGGTTCTTCCCAAGGTCTGCTGTAACCACTCCTTGGCTACCATTTATATTCACTCAAGGACCTAGGGCTTTACAGTTAGCAGGTGGCAAAGCCCACCAAGTTTGTCACCTTCTTTTCTGGGTGGCACATTCCCCCAGGCTGTGGGAATGTCCAGTGATTCTGCCTGGGAGCCAGGTTTTATAGTAAAAAGTCTTAAAAACTCACCTGATGTTGTTTTCTACTGCAGCTAAGCTGACACTCAAACCACAATAGAAAGCCATACCTGCTTTTCCCTCCCCTTTCCATGGGCAGAAGAGTCTTTGTTGTCAACACCACCAGCCCACGGACAAGGGAGGAAGGGTTCTGCCAGGCCATTGTTGATGTTCAGTGAAAGCCCATAGGCTCTTCAGTCAGCTTGCGGTGAATTCTGCCAGGCCCAAGACTTGCTCTTCAGGGCAGTGAGCTCCCCTTTGGCCGAGGGCAGGTCCAGAAATGCTGTCCAAGAGCCGAGGCCTGGACTCAGAGCCCCAACGGGCCTGCTTGGTCCTCCACCCACAGTGACCGTGCTGGTCCCTAAGATGGAAGACAAAGTCCCTTTTAATCTTCCTTCTGCTTTTCTCAAACAGAAGGAGTTTTCACCACAGCCGCCATGGCTAGGAATGTGCTGGGTCACACCTGTAGTCAGCATGTCTCAGAGCCCAAGGCCCAAGGGCTACGTAGTCAGTAGGTGATGAATCCTTCCCTTCAAGGCAATAGGTTCACATGCCCCAGGCAGTGTCTAGAAGTGTCTGGAAACTGGGCCCGTCATGGCAGCCCCATGACACTGCCCAGTGCCCTATTCTATTGTGTCTGATCTGGCATCCAAGAAGCAAGACAAAATCCTATTTATTCTTCACTTTCCTCTTCTTAAGCAGAAGGAAGGAGACACTTTCACTACTGTGAGTTGCACTGCCTGGGTTTGGAGGAGGAGTGAATGAAGCACTCCATTAGCTGCCCTGACTGGTGTGTCTATAGGTCATGTGCCACCCTAGTTCTCTGCCTCTCAGCCAAGCTCAGCAATAGGAGTTGCCTAGGAATTGTAATTCTTATGTCCTCCACTGCCTTTCAAGTTTACCTTGGACCCCAGAGCGTTTTGATTCATAGTGGCGAGGCTTGATGAGATACTCAAGTTACGACGCATAGGATGGGTAATCCTCGGGCTAGATCCGGTTTAAATGTCCCCTTTATGTATGGGCACTGACTGGGCCTAATAAGGCTTTGCTCTTCTCTGTGGGAAGGCAGCACTGAGTTCAATATAATGTTCTCCAGTCACTGTACTCTCCATCCCCCAAGTGCACAGATTCTCTCTTCATGCTGGTCAGCTGCTGCCAGGGGATGTAGGAGAGGTGGTATTGGCAGTTCAAGACTGTTTCTCCCACCTTTCTCAATGCCTCTTTCAATGATATGAAGTTAAAACAAGGTACTGTGATTGCTCACTTGACTTTTAGTTCTTATAATGGTGCTTTCCCGTGTTCAGGTCATTGTTAAAATGTGGTATTCCTGTGGGGATTTGGGAGGAAAGAATGGTGTAGGCTTCTATTCTGCCATCTTGATCTGCCCTTGAGATACATTTTGGGAGGGATACTGAAATGAATAAGACACCTCTCTGGAGTGGGATCTAAAGTTGTGTTCTTTATTGCATTTCTTGGCATATTATGGGTCATAAAACTCACTGCCCCCAGGATTATGTTTTCATTAAAATAAAAATGTAATAGAATGTAATAGAATAGATTAAAATAAAATTCAATGTGTAAGATAATATTGTACATAAAATAAGTATTGCTTCAGGGAATGTTTGATATATGACGTGGGATTGTGGTTTCTGTTTGCAAAGTACATATAAGTGTTTTAACTGTTAACACAAAAGTTTAGAAAATAGTATCTGCAATATTATCTGATGTTTGTATAGGCATATTTTATTGTGAAATTGATAATTTAAGAAGTTATAGACAAATCATTACAGGTGAATCTTCATGGGAAAGATGACAGAAAACAATGTATAATACATATCTGGGCTTTGGTTATGAGGTTAAAAGATAAATATGGAATGAAAGTGGGGATTAGGTAGAAAGAACTCTGAAAAAAATATAATGCATTAAATATGGAAAATATAATGAATGCTCACAAAATAGTGAGGCCTTATTTAAGAATATAGCTTGATGTATTTTACATTTATATGGCAATACAAAATAGGACGTAAATATATCAAACATTTCCATAACCACAATCAGTTTTCTGTGCCCATTTCTAATTTTCCCTATCAAAGTTTTTTGACTTCTTTCACCATAGATAAATTCCATATATTCTTTAACTATATATATATATATATATATATATATATATATATATATATAATCCTACAGTGTGTTCTCTATGTCTTGGCTTCCTTTGAGCAACGTTGTGTTTTAAAATTCTTCCACATTGCTGATTGCATCAGGAGTTTGCTCATTTTTTTTGTTCCTAGGTGGTGTTCTATTTTATAAATTCTTCTTTTCATGGATATTTGCATTTGTGTGTTTGTCTGATTACTATAGAGGTTAAAATATGCAATATGAATTTATCATAATTTAAATTTACTTAAATTATGCTCCTTCAGAATCAAAATCATAACTTTATAATATTGTGCTTTCATTAAACTTTTCTTCCATTGTTTGTGCTATTTTCTCATATATTGTACTTTTAAATTATTAAGCACACAATACATTGTTATTAATTTGGTCCACACTTTTACTCTCTTTAAGGATCTTTTTCTTTTTTATAGAAGTGTAATTCATACTTTAATCTGGTTTTGTTTTACTTTAACCTCAAAAACTTCATCAATTCATGTTGTACCAGTCTACAGGTTTTGTCTGCCCATGTCTTATTTTCTTTTTCTTTAATTAAAAAAATTTAGTATATTTTAAGTTCTAGGGTACATGTGCAGAATGTGCAGGTTTGTTACATAGGTTTACACATGCCATGGTGGTTTGCTGCATCCATCACCCCTTCATCCACATTAGGTATTTCTCCTAAGGCTGTCACTACCCTATACCCCATCCCTTCCCTAGACAGGCCCCGATGTGTGATGTTCCCCTCCCTGTGTCCATGTGTTCCCATTGTTCAACACCTCACTTATGAATGGGAACATACGATGTTTGCTTCTCTGTTCTTGTGTCAGTTTGCTGAGAATGATGATTTTTAGCTTTATCCATGTCCCTGTAAAGGGCATGAACTCATCGTTTTTTATGGCTGCATAATATTCCGTGGTGTATATGTGCCACATTTTCTTTATCCAGTCTGTTATCGATGGGCATTTGGGTTGGGTCAAAGTCTTTGCTATTGTGAACAGTGCCACAATAAACATACGTGTACCTGTGTCTTTATAATAGAACGATTTACAATCCTTTGGGTATATACCCAGTAATGGGATTGCTGGGTCAAATGGAATTTCTATATCTAGATCCTCCAGGAATCGCCACACTGTCTTCCACAATGGTTGAATTAATTTACAGTCCCACCAACAGTGTAAAAGTGTTCCTTTCTCTCCACATCCTCTCCAGCATCTATTGTCTCCTGATTTTTTAAAGATCACCATTCTAACTGGAGTGAGATGGTATCTCAGTGTGGTTTTGATTTGAATTTCTCTCATGATCAGTGATGATGAGCATTTTTGATATGATTGTTGGCTGCATAGCTGTCTTCTTTTGAGAAGTGTCTGTTCATATCCTTTGTTCATATTCTAAATATTAGCCTTTTGTCAGATGAGTAGATATATCTTATTTTCTTTAAGAGTTTTTCTCCGTATTAGGAATCTAGCCTATAACATTTTTTCTTATGCATTTTTTTCTTTTCCATATTTTAATGATATTCTAATATTACCTCTTGGCTTTCATTGTTTCTAATGAAGCTTTGACCATTATTCTTTGACTAATTGTAATATTTTTTGTTTCTAGCTACTTTAAAGGTTTTTCTGATTATCTTTGCATTTCAGCACTTTTTACTAAAATGTTATGCTGGTCTTGGATTTGTGAGTAAATATTATTCACTAATTACAAAATATCTTCAGACATTGTGGCTTTAAATGCTTTTTCTTCTCTTCTTCTAGAAATCCAATTCCATATATGTTAGATAGCTTGAACTTCTTTTCATATGACTTGAGTCTCCATTCTTTTTCTAAAATGTCTGTTCCTCAATTTAGCTAATATTAACCTACTGATAAATCACTTATCTTTTCTTCTTTTTATCTGTTATTGTGCCCATCTAATAATTTTAATGTCAAATATTGCTGAATTTTAGTTCTAGAATTTTTCTTTGGTTCGTTTATCAAAGCTTTTGTTTTTATGCTGAAATTCTGTACATATTCTTCTACTCACTGTCTTAATTTTTCAAGTTCTTCCATTCTCTGGGTAATCTGGACAATTTTTGTATCACCTTTTATTGTCAGTTTTTTTTATTTGACTATAGTCCAAACTTCCCTGCTAATTCACAGTCACACACATGCATGCATGCACACACACACACACACAGACACACACATGTTTGTAGGATGCCAGGCATTTTGCATAAAATAACAGTTGAGAATAGTATCCTTTCTCATGAAAGATTTTGCTCTTTTTTTCCCAGATAGCTAGAGTGAGGGTTTGTTCTCTTTAATAAAACCAAAAATTGCATTGAGCCAGAGTTGAAATGCAACTTTTTAAAGTTTCAGTTCTATACTGAGTTTCCGCATATCAGGGTGGGATGAGGACACTTACACTATCCGTATTTGGGATCTAGCCATCCTAAAATGACAAGACCCCTTTCAACTTCCCTGCACAGCACCAATGCACAATTAGTAAACTCTCAGGGGGGTGATTTGGTGAACTTTGAGATCTAGCTTTTGTCTGGGATACTAGCTCTAACAGTGTCCTTCTCTACTTGTTCTTTCATTTCTCCTATGGGAGATTTGCTTCTTCATCCACCTTTGTTACCATGAATAGAAATAGGCTAGGCTCTGCTCACCTAAGAAATGCTCAAAGCACTCTGTCTTTCAGATTTATTTGTCTTTAGCTCTCTGATAGGTTTTATTAAAGTTCTGATTGCATGAATTACATGGTATTCTCTCATTGTAATGGTAGGGTAGCTGGTTTTTCACATATGCCTCCTAACCAGAAGCAAAGCTGAGTATTTTTTTTCTGAAATGTATGCGCAGTTTGAGAGAAAGGTGGAAGAAAAAAGATTTGGAAGTCATATGATGGGTGACATAAAAATTTTGATAAGATTTCTAGTTCCCTAGATTGTATTATATAGACAAAAGCAATAATCCAAATATTTTAATTTACTCTAGTAGAAATATACATAAATATTAATTTGAAAAGATACAGAAGTCAATTCAAGAATAGTTCATATGGCAAAACTTTTAAAATGAGTAATTTGTGCATTTTTAATTTATTTGCAGTATAATTCCAGTAATTCCAATTTGGTTTAATCTGTTAAGTTTTCATTCCAATTTTATTTAACCTGTTAAGGTCAATATTAATGTAAAGTTTGTACTTACTAGCTTATTTCATTTATAAACATTTACATAAAACTTTGCATATAAATCATTTTACATATCACTACGTAGCAGTAGAGAGGATGTTCAGAGGGTAAGAAAAAGCAAAAAGTACTTGGAATACTTATTTAAATTTTATTTCACCAACCACAGATTTGTGAAGCAGAATTACTGTGCACTGGTTACCAATCTGAGTCAAGTGATACAGAACATACTCATATATAACAAGTTATTAGAAGTTACAGATAGGCAACAATAAAAGGAATCTAGACTCCATTGTGAGTTGGTCCTCCATAGACCAAAAAGCTGTCCTAGGTAGATGCAACATAAATTGCACATGTCCCACTTGCACCATAGATACAGGACCTCAGAAGGCTTGGAGCCACCCTGGGGTCATGAGAATTAGAGGGCAAAGCTTTGAAAAAGCCGGGGCTATCCTGGGCAGTTTCTCCCTAACTTAAGATGTCGTGTTCCCTTGAAGGAACAGGAACAAGGTATAAGCTGTTTTAGGCAGTTCTACCCTATCTCAGAATAATGTGTTCTCAGTACATTCTAGAGTTATTTGAGAATCATGAAGAAGAATTGGGGAAGAACTGGGTGGGTCCACAGCCACTCAGAGAACTGTCCTGAAGTATTTTATAGAGAGAGAGAATATTTATTTAGCTAATTGCTGGTTGCTTACAATTGAAGGTAAATTATTTTATGGATAATTTGTTCTTCTTGCCAGTATTTCTTGGGTCAAAAATTTAACTATTTATTTAACAATGTACAAGAACGGACTAGAAATAACTAAAAATCAGTAACTTTTTTTTTTACTTCTCCAAGCTTCACCTATTATCTTTTCTCCCATTTCAGAAAACTGTATGTTCTTTTACTTGCCTGATGAATTTACTAAATGAAAAACATATGTTATTTGGAAAGCTATTACTGTCAGCCATTTATATCTTTCAGAAAATCAAAATCCATACTTTATTAATATAGCTATTTACCTTTTATTTCTACTTAAAACAAGGGTTAGAGGTTATTGCTTTCTTTTAAAATAAAGCCACAATACAATTGTGATGGTTCTGCTCTGAGAAATATCCATGGTATCCAAAGACTACTTTTGTGGATTAAGTCATTGCTCTTACTCAGTATTTTCTGTGAGGTTGACATAGAGTTAAAATGAATTCCAAAGAAAGTCTATGTGAATGTTTCTGAAAGTTTTGCATCTTTTGCTCATGGCAAAAACCAGGAATAATTCTTTTAAAATATGTGTGTGTGGGACTATATATTTTGCAGAAGGCATGAACATCATATTCCCAGCACCAACATTCAACAAATATGTAATTTTGTTTTCATTATGCTAGTGGGAAATTTTAGCTCAGCTATTTGATATTTCTTCCATTTTTCTAATAATCACTTGAGGTGAAATGAAGGTCGCAATGTTCTGATAAAATGCAAACTTTTGGAATAAGGTTTATAGTATAGAAGCCACACTACTGAATTACTGTACATTTTCTAAGCTTTTGTGGTCCCTACAGAGGGTGTCTCTGTTCCTTTTTAAGCAAGCTCGAGTACGAACATTTTTAATGATGCTTTTACCCCAATGCCTGGGTTGTCTGGGTACAGTGATGCTGCCCTATAGCTCTTCAACTACTCAGAAAACTTTCAGACTTGCTTTGGCATGTTCTTAGCTGAGTGTTTTTGTTGGCCAAGCTTTTAATGATGACAAAGTACAATTTATATGTATTTTTCTTTTGTTCTATCTTTTTGTGTCCTGCCTAAAATACCTTGGCAGGCTAAAAAGTAGTAAAGATAATTTAGGTTTATCCTTCATAAAATTTTTTCATCTTGTGTGAGACCATTGCTCACTTTTCCCAATATGGATATCCAGTTTTTTTGTTGCTTATAAAATTTTACTGAATGTGTGTAAAAAATTATTGACTCTATATGAGTGGTTTTATTTATGGATTTGCTATTTTGTTCCATTTATCTATTTGCTTTTTATGGTCATATCATACAACCTTAACAATTTTTGAGTCTTGCAACCATGTAGTATAAGTATGCTAATTTTGTACTTCTCTTTTGAAAAATGTTTTAGTTATTCTGCATCTTTTGCATTTTCGTATAAATTTTAGTATACACTTGATAATTTCAAAGAAATATTTGATTGGATTTTAACTGGTATTGTTTTGAATCTTATTAATTTGGAAATAGTTGACATCTTAGTTAATATTGAGTCTTCCATTATATCATTCCGCTCTTTCATTCCTCTTAGTGTCTTATAATTTTAATTATATTTACTGCTAAACTCAGCTTACTAATATTTTGTTAAAAATTTTGAATGCAATACTGTAATGCATTCAAAATTTCCTCAGGTATTAAACAGATATATATTGATTTCATAAAAGACATTTTGTAGAAGTTCACTACTCCTCCAATTTTTCAATAATTTCATGTAAGATTCATGTTTTTTCCTTCTTAAATATGGAGACAATTCACCAGTGAAGCCAAATGGTCCTAGAATTTTACTCATAAGAGAGTTTTAATTATACATTCTTTCCTATAATTTGTTTTTTCTTCTGACCGGTTTACTTCCTATTATGCCCCAATCTGGCTACAATGTCTAAGTCTATTATTCTTAGCAATTCCCTTTTGGGTCACCACCAATGGCACAAAAAAGAAATGAATGACTTTTTAAAATCTATTATAAAAAAAGAAGCTATTATTATTTAATATAGGAACAAATAATATATATACTACCAAACTCTGTTTTAGAAACAAATAATATATATAGTTTGTATTTATCTGAATATATTACATATATATATGTGTGTGTGTGTGTGTCTATATAAATATCATCTGTGTATATATATATATTTATAGGGTATGTATACAGTGTGCAAATATATGTATAGTATGTATATATGTAAAATATTTTTTTGTGTATATATATAGATATAGATATATATTATATGTGTATATATATATCAGAAGTTTAAGCAGTTACTCATCCATGGAACATGATGTAGCATCTTTAGAGAAGAGTTATTGTGTTAAATAATATTTTTAAAAAGTCATTATGAACAGAACAAGATGGCCAGCAAAATATAATAGGAACATTAAAAATAAAATAAAATTACTGTGTCTTATAAGATTAAAAATGTTGTCAAAATTTAATGAGTTATTCAGTTACAAAATTGCCTACACTTTCCAATAAGTAGACATCTACTCTAAAAATGTGTTGGCTATAAATCATTACTTGAAAATGTTACTCATGAATAAGAATTTTCACAATTCTAAACAGGAAGGGGATAAAGAGTTAAGAGGCACAAAAATATAATTAGATTGAAAGCACAAATTACAGTTAACAATAATTTATAATATTCTTCCAAATTGCTAGGAAAAAAATTACAATGTTTCTACTACAAAGAAATTATAAATATTTGAGATGATAGACATCCCGTTTACCCTGATTTGACCATTGCACATTATATACAGGTATCAAAATACTACCTATACCCCCCAAATATGTACATTATTATATAGCAATAAAAAATAAAAAGTAAATAAAATGAAATTATTTTTGAATCTCAGAAATTAAAATATCTGACCCAAAACAGTTTCTAAACTTGGAATATACATAAGCATATTGTCTCAGAATTTAACATTTTAATCTTCTCAAATTGTCCCATCCTTTTCCATATACTTTCTCAAATAAATAGAAGAGTTTTAATTCTTTTTCATTCATCTTTTATAATACCTCTCACTTTTGGATATTTTTAATCCTGTCACTGGCTTTGATTTCTCTTTATATTAAATGAGGTTGTTGCTCATTTTTTTCCATATGGATTTCCAGGCTTCTTTGTTGTTGTTGTTCCTCATTGAATTTTACTGAATGCCTGTAAAAAATTATTGGCTCCATATAGGTGTTTTATTTCTGGATTTGTTTTTTTGTTCAATTTATTTATTTGCTTTTTGTGGTCATGTCATACAACCTTAATAATTTTTGAGTCTTGTAACTAGGTAGTTGAAGTATACTTTGTACTTATGTTTTGCAAATTATTTTAGTTATTATGTATCTATTTCTTCATCCCCTTGCAAGTATTCTACATTCAGAAAATACATGACTCCATCTCTCATTATTCAAACTCACACAGCCTTGACAAGGTAGCCATTACAGACTGTAGATTCTCTTCATATGTTTTAACTCAATATTATAAAGAGAGCCTACCTTTGATACTTGCCACTTAAAGTGCATAAACTGAGAAAATGATAAAGCCAGTCAGCAATAATACATTATTCAATAAAAACAGTTTTGTATTTTCTGTATGAAACTGTGTTTTGTGTGATGATGTATTATATACCCAAATTTAGGACGGAGTTTTATGTTTTAAATTTAAATAAGTTATTTACAAATGTATTGCTCTTTCAAATAAAACAGTAGCCATTCTAAAATCAATTGCTTTGCAATCAAACCACAATGACTTTGCATAAATAGAGTAATTATTTTGCAGTGATAAGTTACAGATCAGGAAAATTTCAGTGTTCTAAGAGACTATTGTGCACTGTATTTAGGTTAAGGATGAATATGTTCACTAAAAAAAAAAATTTGTATTTGAAATTGGTAAGTATTCCTAATTACAGTTTGAAAATAATGCTACAAAGATTATATGAAGAAGGTAAGGATACTTTTATCGATAAGAATGTAAAAGACTAAGATTTATAAAAATGCATAGAATTTACAAACTTTCTGAAGTAAAACAGGCCAACAGACTTCTTAAATCTTTTTTAAAATGCAGTCTCCATTTAGAATACATCAAACAGGCAACCTGAATACCTGAATCAATACTTTTATTAAATTAAATATGTAGTTCACTCTGATGATCTCTATTTCATCCAATTTTACTTTTTTCTGAAAAGATAGATTGTTTGTTGAGACTAATTTAATCATATTAAATGAAAATTAATTGATTTAATTAATCATATTAATTGAATCACATGACTAATTGGTCATTATATGGGCCAAGATTACACCTATCATTAATAATTTACCAATGTAGTTTATACATTTGTTGCTATCATCCTCATTTCAATGTTGTCCTAACTTAAGTTAGTATAGGCCTTTGAATAGTGACAAAAATAAAGAATACTCTTTAAAATATAGTTTCTGCACAAAATTATTTATGTTAAGTTGGTTTTCTATTATTTAACACTTGTAAAGAACATTTCATTACATGTAATGAATACACATTTATTATTTTATTTTACTTTACCCCAAAACAGACAATATATTTAGAGTCTTAGAACACTGTATTTATCTTCTACCAAAGATATTAGGCCTGCTGGAATTATATCATTACTATTCTTGATTATGTTATTATATATATATACAGGAAACTCCTGTTTAAAACTATTCTCTCTTTGGCTTCAAATGGACACCACCTACTGGAATTAAGATAGTAGGCAAAATATTCTGTGAAGGCTACAGATACAATCAGCGGTAAAGAGCAAATTAATGTGGGAAAGATATGATAACTAAAATAAACATCATAATGATGAAATAGCCAATTAATAATTGAAAACAAACATAAATTCTGGTGGAAACATTCAAAATAAGGGATATTGGGAAGGGAAAATACCATAACCAAAAGAGAAAATTAAAAAAATAAAACCATAGAGTGGTCATATACTATAAGAAAAAAATGTAAAAAAGAAAATAAAATATATCAGACTCTTAGATTGCATTAAATTTAAATGTTCCTGTAACTAATATCGATGGATATCTTCCTATTCAATTGTTTCTGTAAAGTGATCAAGATGATAGCCTTCTTCATCTTAAGGTGATAGGATCATATAGTCATCATTTTTAGTTTAATTATTCAAGAAGAATTTTAGTGATTTTACACATATATTAAGTATTTAAATAATTTAATTATATCAAAGTTTCATTTAAACAATATAATGGTTTATCAGAGAAGAATTCATGAATGGATATTTGAAAAAAATAAATCTTATGATAAATGTATATATATATATATAGTTGATCATATAATCTGTAAAATCTTGTTCTCTTTGCAAAATTTATTTTCAGAATTTACATTGTCATATAATATATAACACATACAACTTTTTAGATCTCAAACATGAAAACAGAATGTTTTCTTTCTTACAAAGGTATTTTTCATGTTGAGAAGCTACTGTGAGTTTGAACAACAACTTTTAAATATATAATGATAATTGAAATGTGTTGCAATATAAAGATAGGTAATGCACATACTATTTTGCATTCATATTTATGCTAGTGTTCTAGAGTTTGTATTTATATTTAATATTCTAAAATATATAGGCATGTGTAATCTGGAAACCAAATTTTTGCTCACGCTTTCTTGGTATTGCTGTCTTTTTCAAATTAAAAAGAATTGCAAAACATGCCATCAAGGAATCTAGAAATAAATATGTAGATTTTCTTTTTTCCTTTTAAATCAAAACACATTAAAATACACAATGTCTCACCATTTGAAGCGGATTTTGGCTCAAATTATCTGTTAAAGACTGGGAGACGGTTATAATGTCTGAGAAGTGTAGATAATATACTTCCATGCCTTAAAATTGCCTGAATTTATTAGCGAGAACTAATCTGGGAATGACTGAAGCAAATCCAGACTTTTCTCTTTGTATCGTTCTTCTTTAGGATCCAAATGACTTTCATGCCTTCAGAAGACCAGTTTTGTATAAAATATTTTGAGTCTTCTATTCAGACATCTAAAAAACCAGGACCACTTACCTTTTCTGATTATTAAATTCATATATGCTCTTTGTAAATCATAGGAAACTGTAAACAAGAACACAATACATTATCTTCCTTACTATTACTCACGATATTAATGATGATTAATGATGGATTTTCATGTTATTACCTCCTAGTCTTTACACACACACACACACACACACACACACACACACACACACAAATACCACACACACATGTACCACTTCAAGATCAATTTACAATACGTTATAAAATAAACCTGTATGAATTTATATGTGAATTGTGAAAGTAGCCCAAATGAGCTTATTTTTTTAAATTTAGATTAATCTATATTTATATTGTATATTTAATTATATTGTAAAAATTTTACTATGGCAATAAAAACTTTGAAGAAAGTGTTCTCTATTGTACCCATATTACCCATAATGTAAATAATAATTAAAACATTTTCTTCTAGTTAAACATGGTTAATTTCAATTTTTCCACTTAATACATAATAATTTAATAATCATCTTAGTATATTTTTAATCACGAACATTTAATATTGTTAATGAGTCAAATATATTGTTTTTAAAAATATGATATATGACATAATCATTTCCAGTGGGTGATATAATTTTTTTCTTATCCCTTGAGAAATTCCATCTACTAAACTAATATTAAAACACTGAATGTTTTAATATTAAACACTCAGTTTTATATTGAGTCCCCCTCCTCCTCAGGGGAGGGGGAGCCACTGAGTGTTTTAATATTAGTTTAGTAGATGGAAATGTTATTTAATATGAGAAATATGCATGTACATATACAAATATGTGTGTACAAACATAGGTATAGATATTTACTTTTAATAAGAACATTTTTATATTTATTTCTTAGAAACTTATATGAAGATCATTTTCTTAGTGTTCTAAGAAGTTGCAAATTAGGCCAAGTTTTATATAGAGTGGACCTGGACACCTGTGATCACCTAATACTGCTCAGAACTCTGTGTTGGTGATTGATGAGTTTTCAGTCTTTTCAAAACTGTAGGATAATGATTCACCTATTAATGACCTAAAGCTTTAGACTATTTTGTTTACAACCTGAAGGAATGAAACTGTCAGCAGAATTCTTAAGGAAATAGATGTAAACTCTGGTTATAAAGAATAGTCATTTCCCCCATTTTGATGTCTAATCAGTGTTACCAAATATACATGCCCTAAACTGAATTCTTGATTATTCCGTCCTTCAAATGTTTTTCTCTGCATTCTTTCCCTCTTAATGGCAACTCTCTGACCATTATCAAATGTGGTATAATTCAAAAGCCCCCTCTTTTTTCTTATCTCATACTAACTTCACCTGAAAATACACCTTAGAGGACTATCCAGAATTTGACCCTTTCTCTCTTCTTACAGTTATCACTGTTTCCCACACCACTGTAATCTCTTGACGGGACCATTGCAATAACCTCTTATCTGGTTTCCCTGCTGTGGCCCTTGGAACCTATTCTTAATAGCCAGCCAATGTGACACTTCTAAAATGGAACACTAAATTATATCATTTTGTGGAAAACATCTCAGTAGTTCCTCGTTTCACCCAGAGTGTATGTAAAATTTTCTTAATGTTTGGGAAGAAAAAATATGTGATTACATAAATATCTGAGATAATTTCTGTATGGAGTATCATAAGAAACTTTTGTGTGGATAAAGAATCACTGAACGACAGAATCATTCACTTATCCAACTAACTTTCTTTGTGTTTGTATGTTTAGGCCAGAAACTTTGCAAGATGCAAGATCCACAATAAACCTTATGTAATATGTAATGAGTTTTTATTTTCCAGGCAACAACTGTATAGCACGGAAATAGAAGAGAATGCCAATGGGAATTAACCCTGTTCAAGAAAGTACATAGTTTCCAGGAGTGGACCACTAGATTAGACAGGGTGACCTGGGAAAATTTGTGTGATTAAAACTCCAAATAAAAGGAAGAAATTTAAAAATTTAATGTGTCCAGAGAAAAAATACTATACATAAGTATTAGCTTAATAAGACTTGCAAGATAAATCTCACAAGAGAGCTGTGTGGTCAGGTCATTTTGGATGTGGCACTATTTGCCAGTTCAGGAAGATGCAGGCGAACAATAGACAACTTTCAAAGTAACATAGGTTTGACGTGGCTGGATTAAAAAAAAAAATGGTCTTGTTCCCAAAAGCTGTTCACTTCTGTGGTTTATATTAATTCATTAATAAAAATGGGAATTTGGATTAGTGTTAATTTAGAAATTTAGGTTATTTTCAAGTTGTTAGAACTGTCTCAACCTACGGAATCTTGTGTCTATCTTGAACTTTCTATGACAGTCACTTATGCCTCCTGCTCGTTATATGATGCACAACTAGTGAAAGAGAAACATACTGAAATTTACTGAAGAGTTAAAATTTTCATCATGCTGTGTTTCTTTGCTCATGTTTAAGCTCCTTAAGCTCATGAGTTCATTGTTAAATAAAAAATTGTATCCTGGAAATTTAGTAGAGAGGTGAAAATGATTTTTAAAAAAAGATTAAAAGTGCACTTTTGGTATTTCAAAGGCAAGATTTGGCATAATTATAAAATATTTTCCTCCACTTGCAATACTTATGAACTTTTAGCAATACATTATATCTTACACAGACATCTTTACCTTCGTTGTCAAAAATCATTTTCCAGAACATTACCTCTACTGACGAGATCCATGGTGTATTCCACAAACAACTGCAACAAAGCTCTCATTCAAGGGCCTTTGTGTCATAAACAGTAAGAAAACAGCCCATTTCTGCAGAAAGCAAATCAGTTTAGTCAATAAAATTATCTCTTACTTTCTCCAACATGTACTTATTTCTGACACTGTGCCAGGCACTTATCATAATAATTCTGTGCCATTTACATAAGGTGAGACTGTTATTATTAGCTCCATTTTACAGATGAAAAAACTGGCTTGGGGAGATTAAGCATTGTATTGAAGCCCCCAGCCAATACATAGTGAAGGTGAAGTCTGAACTCAGGACCTCTAGAAATTAAAGCCCATGCTCTCAGCGAGCCCTAGGTAATAGTGCCTCTTTCAACATGAGAACTTCTTGCAACTGTCCAACATCATGTGTGTATATATATTCTGTTTGTATTGTATATGCATAGATGAAATAACTATTTTCACCCCCAAAAAAATTCTTTTAAAAAATACATTTAGAGAGGCATCTGGCTATATGCCAAACTACAGCGTGAGACCTACGGTTACCTGTTGGGGTCACGAGGGTGAAGATAATAAGGAAAAAGGAGAATGGAATAAGGTACCCTTATTTTATTTAATTTTAATTTTTTTCTTGAGTCAGAGTCTTACTCTGTTGCCCAGGCTGGAGTGCAATGGCGTGATCTCAACTCACTGCACCTCCCACCTCCTGGGTTTGAGTGATTCTCCTGCCTCAGCCTCCCGAGTAGCTGGGATTACAGGTGTCCTCCACTACACCCAGCTAATTTTTGTATTTTTACTAGAGACGGGTTTTCACCAGGTTGGTTAGGCTGGTCTTGAACTCCCAACCTCAGGTGATCCACCAGCCTTGGCCTCCCAAAATGCTGAAATTACAGGTGTGAGTCACCACTCAGGGCCTGGAATAAGGCATCTTTGAGGGACTGCCTCTTTCCTAAGTAAGTTTGTGAATATGGGCATCTCCGGACTATATAACTTAACAGACGACTTGAGAGCCTGGGCTGAAAACTGGGAATTGCTGAGAAAAAACTGACACCTATTTCCTGTGATTTCTGCATAGATTTACCCAGCAGTATCTATTCCCAGAGACTCACGTAGTGGGAAGAGAAAATTAACATCAATATAATCTTCTGAGGAGTATTGCTACGAGCACATTGACAAAAAGTCCAGTCCCTTTTAAAGTTCATCATGTATATATTGTGTCATTACCCATGAGGGAACAACTGTTAATTCCAACCTCCATTTCTAGTGCAAATTAATGTCGTCCTTCTTGCCATTCTGTCTATTGCTGGAAGCAAGTTATTCATTGTCCAGATCTTTGAGGGTTCTCTATCTAATCTTGTGAAGTTAAGATGTATGAAGCCTTTGAATTCTTTCCCTGTTTGTCACAGTGAGGGGCACTGAAAACTCACATGTAAACTATGTAACCAGAGACTATGCAGCACCTTCTAGTAATGCTCAGGTAGAGAAAGGGACTGATAGGGCTTTTTCTTTTTCCTTTTCTTTTCTTTAACCATTTTACTGTTGTGCCAACTGTACTTCAAGACAGACATGTCATCTGTTATATTCTTATGGTGTATCCATTTTCATTTTCTCTCCTACAGGTTACAAAAATCTCTCATTCAAGAGGAAAAAAAACAATAGACATTAATATTTCATTGGTCATTGCCAGTCATAATAAGTCCACATTATTTCTCTTCAAGGCGGCAATTAAGTCAGACAAAATTATCAGACTCTGTGTCCCATTTTAAAATTATAAATCAATAATTCTATTTGAAATTTTATTGGAAAAAATTATGATGTCATAATCTCAGATATGAAGGACAGGTTTGTTTTTACCAGTGTGATGAGTGATACTAATACTTGTGTTTTTCTAAATGTTGCCATGGCCATTAAATAATAGAATGTGGCATAAAGGAGATACACATATGTAATAAAAATGTATTAAATAAAAAAGTCTTAAATATTATAAGCAATGTATTAATTATTAAAAAGTACATACAATCCTAGCAACAAACTTCCTGTTCTCAAATACTTGGGTGATGCCTAATAGCTAGGAGACATTGGACAAATAACTTAATTTTCCTATGACCCATTTGCTTATCTATTTGCTGAATAATCACTAACACATAGGGTTTTGTAGTGTCTGAGTCAGTGCCTGTAAAATATGTATCTCATTACATGATATTTCTAGGGGTTCATCATTATGAACATACATGAAATCAAACGAATCATACATGAAATTAAACCAATCAATCATCATTACCACAGTGTATTTTCCTTTATTGGCAAAATTCTTACAAACCTTATAAAACAGAAAAAAAGTGTATTCTCCATCACAAAGTAATTATATTCTAGAATAATAATAATACTAATAACAATAGTAATAAAACTAAATCTGGATTAGACTCAGGAAATTGCCATAAAAATTTACTAAGATTAACAAATTGTCATAAGAATATCAGTGTAGATGTTGCTAGTCAATAAAATAAAACTTTTAGAATGAAATGATATTCTAGGTATATAATACTTTATATTTTTGTTATATTTACTGAAGCTAATTTTTACATGGAAAAAATGGAATGTTATAATAATGAATAAGAATTTGACAATTGAGACTGAATATTATAGGCTCTAATCATTTGTAATTATGTTATGTTTATGTTAAAGAAATGAAGTTATGGTTTCAATAATAACTAATAAGACCACACTTCAGTAGTAACTAAGACCCCACTTTCCTGCAGAAACCCTGACTAGAAAGCCTGGGAGTGACACAAAAATCTACCTGAAAGCACTGGAAAATGAAAAGTCTATAGATTCTCATGGGGACTGCATACTCACAGGAGAAGAGGAGAAAAGCAGTATAAAGTAAATTCCTGATATTGGTGATTTTAAGCTTGGGGCTAAAGAGTGAAATGTGTGTCAGCAGCAGAGAAAATTACTGGAAAAAAAAATTGTCAGTCTCTCCAGATGAGAGAATCAGACGTTTTCAGCCACTATTGTGGCCATTGAAGAGAAGGGGATCCTAGAAAGGAAAAACAAAAACAAAAAAGCAGAGAAGAAATTGCATCCTATTTACTCCTATATCTGACTGAATCATCAAAGAAGCATATGCAGAAAAGACCCAAAGATGTTCAACTTAAAGCAGAAAACTTGAACTAAGATTGGAGCTACTGCCCAAGAAAAGGAGTTTGAAATATAGTCCTACCCAAGATTTGTACCTGTCTGCTAAAGGAAAGAAAATATTTGTCAGAGAAAAATAATAGAATCCAACATCCCTGCATTTCATTTAGAATGGCTGAAATACAATTCAAAATTAATAGAAATATGAACAAAGAAAATGGAACATATTATCAAGGGAAACAGAAACAACTGAATCTGACCCCCAATATGAACCTCTTATTGTAACTAAAGATGGCATTTTAAAGTAGCTGTTGTAATCATCTTTGATGAATAAGACAGAGATATTCACAGACTAAACAAGTAAGAATTCTTGTGTAGAAACAAGAAGTCTCAAAAGAAATATAAGAAACCTTAATAGAGAAATGAAAATAATCAATAAAAATGTTAACAGTTTTGAAACAATGTTTGAAAACAAACCAACAAAAATGCTAATGCTCTGTTGAAGCAACTACTGACCTAGAATGATGATCAACTGATTGTCAACAAAGGTACCAAGAACACACTCCAGGGAAAAGGCCTTTTCAATAAATGATGTTGAGAAAACAACATTTACGTGCAAAAGAATGAAACTGGACCCTTACATCACACCATATAAAAAATCAACTCCAAATGGATAAACATTTTAACTTAACAGGAAAAAAAAAAATCCCTGAAACTATGAAACTCCTAGAAGAAAACAGGGAAAAAGCTTCAAAACATTGGTCTGGGCAATGATTTCTTGGAAAGGACTTCAAAAACCCAGGCAAAAGAAGCAAACATAGACAAATGAGATTGTATCAAACTGAAAAACTTCTGCAAAGCAAACAAGAATTAGCAGAGTGCAGACATAAGTCACAGACTAGGAGAAAAATACGTGTAAATGATACATCAGATAAAAGCTAATATTAAAAATATATAAGGAAGTCAAACAACTCAGTAGCAAGAAAACAACCTGATTTAAAAAATGATAACAGGACCCGAACAGACATTTATCAAAGAAATACAAATGACCAACAGAGATAAGGAAAAATGCCCAAAATCTCTAGTTATCACGGAAATGCAAATTAAAGCCACAATGAGACATCACTTTACATCTGTTTGAATGGCTATTATCAAAAAGATGAAAGGTAACAAGTGTTGGCAGTAATGTAGAAAAAAGAGAACCCTTGTAAACTGTCATTGGGAATATAACTAAGTAGAGCTAATTTGAAAAATAATATGAACTTTCCTCAAAAACTAAGCAGAGAACTGCCAAATGATGCAGCAATCTACTTCTGGCTATAATCTAAAGGAATTAAAATCAGTTTGTAAAAGAGATATCTGCACCCAAATTTATAAAATAAAAGGAATTCTATTTAAAATAGAATTCAGAAAAATTATTCAGAAAGAATAATAAAGATATGCATACCTGCTTATTAAAACAAAAAATTGCAAATGGAAAGTAAAGACCTAAATAAGCAAAGAAATGCATTAAGTTAGTGAATTTAAGGACTCAATTAAGATGGCAATCACTGAGAATTAATGTAGATTTCAATGCAACCTCATTTCTAATAGGCTTATTAATATGCTTATTAAAAATGGATAAGCTGAAGATGGCTGAATAGGAACAGCTCTGGAGTGCAGTTGCCAGTAAGAATGCAGAGGGTGAGTGATCACCGCATTTCCAAACAAGTTTTTACTGCCCACAGACCAGGAGATTCTCGGGCAGAAAAGCACCACCAGTCTCCAGCACAGCTGTTTCAGCTGGCACAGTGGGTCTCCATACATAAACTCAGACAAATCTAGATGCTGTTTCAACTGGCACCTGGAATGCCTGGGAGACAGAGTCGCCCATACAACTGACAAAAAGGGGGCTGAAACAGGGAGCCTGGTGATCTGGCTCAGCAGGTCCCACCCCCACAAAGACCAGCAATCTGAAATACACTGGGTTGAGAGCTGAAGCAGTCTGCCATTACTGAGGTAGACCATCATTACAGAGACAGTTCAAACTGTACCTCTATAAACAAAACTGCAAGGAAGTTCACACAGCAGCTGGGCAGAGCCCACAGGAGCTCAACAATGCCTCTGCTGGCAGACTGTGACTAGGCTACCTCCTAGCTGGACAGGGCATCTCTGAAAAAAGGCAGCAGCATGTCAGGAACTTACAAACTAAGCCCCACATTCCCAGGACAGAGCACCTGGGAAAACAAGGTGGTTATGAGTTCCGCTGCAGCAGACTTAAGCATACCTGCCCAACAGCTCTGAATGGAAGAATGGAGCTCACAGCTCAGCACTTGAGCTCCTATAAGGGACAGACTGTCTTCTCAAGCAACTCCCTGACCCATGTATATCCAAAGAGACACCTCATAAAGGAGAGCTCAGGCTGACATCTGGCGGGTATCCTTCTGGTACAAAGATAACAGAAGAAGAAACTGGAAGCAACCCTTACTGTTTTGCAGCTGCCACAGGTGATCACCAGGCAAGTAGGGTCTGGAGTGGACCTCCAGCAGGCCCACAGCAGAGGGGCAGGACTGTTAGAAGGAAAACTAAAAAACGGAAAGAAATAACTTCATTGTCAACAAAAAGGATGTCCACTCGGAGACCCCATGTGAAAGTCACCAACTACAAAGATAACAAGTAGATAAATCCTGGGAAGATGGGAAGATGGGAAGAAACCAGTGCAAAAAAAAGGATGAAAACACCAAAAACCAGAATGACTCTCCTCCTTCAAGGGATCACAACACCTCACCAGCAAGGGAACAAGGCTAGGTGGAGAATGAGTCTGATGAATTGACAGAAACAGGCTTCAGAAAGTGGGTAATAACAAACTTCTCTGAGCTAAAAGAACATGTTCTCAACCAATGCAAAGAAACTGAGACCACTGAAAAAAGGTTTGATGAAATGCTAATGAGAATCTACAGCTTAAAGAAGAATATAAATGAATTGATGTTGCTGAAAAACACAACACAAGAACTTCACGAAGCATACACAAGTTTCAATAGCCAAATCAACCAAGCAGAAGAACAGATTTCAGAGATTGAAGGTCAGCTCAATGAAATAAAATGTGAAGGCAAGACTAGAGAAAAAAGAGTTAAATGAAATGAACAAAGCCTCCAGGAAATATCGGATTATGTGAAAAGGCCTAATCTACGTTTGATAGGTGTACCTGAATTTGATGGAAAGAATGAATCCAAGCAAGAAAACACTTTTCAGGATATTATCCAGGAGTACTTCCCCAACCTAGCAAGGCAGGCCAATATTCAAGTCCAGGAAATACAGAGAACACCACAAAGATATTCCTCAAGAAGAGCAACCTCAAGGCACATAATCATCAGATTCACCAGGTTGAAATCAAGGAGAAAATACTAAGGGCAGCCAAAGAGAAAGGTCGGGTTACCCACAAAGGGAAGCCCATTCAGACTCACAGCAGATCTCTCAGCAGATACTCTACAATCCAGAAGAGAGTGGGGGCCAATATTCAACATCCTTAAAGAAAAGAACTTTCAACCTAGAATTTCATATCCGGCCAAACTAAGCTTCATAAGTGAAGGAGAAATAAAATCCTTTACAAACAAGCAATTGCTCAGAGATTTCATCACCACCAGGGCCACCTTACAAGAGCTCCTGAAAGAAGCACTAAACATAGAATGGGACAACCAGTACCAGCCACCGCAATAACATACCAAATGGTAAATACCGTCAACACAACAAACAAAATGCATCAACTACTGGGCAAAACAACCAGCTAGCATCAAAATGACAGGATCAAATTCACACATAACAATATTAACCTTAAATATAAATGGGCTAAATGCCCCAAAAATGCCCCAATCAAAAGACACAATCAGGCAAATTGGATACAAAATAAAAACCCATCAGTGTGCTGTATCCAGAAAATCCATCTCATGTGCAAGGATACACATAGGCTCAAAATAAAGGGATGGAGGGAGATTTACCAAGCAAATGGAGAGGAAAAAAAAAAAAAGCAGGAGTTGGAATACTAGTCTCTGATAAAATTGACTTTAAACCAACAAAGATCAAAAGAGACAAAGAAGGGCATTACATAATGGCAGAAGGATCAATTCAACAGGAAGAGCTAAGGATCTTAAATATATACAACCCCAATACGGGAGCACCCAGATACATAAAGCAAGTTCTTAATGACCTACAAAGAGACTTAGACTCCCACACAATAATAGTGGGAGACTTTAACATTCCACTGTCAATATTAGACAGATTAATCAGACAGAAAAATAACAAGGATATCCAGGACTTGAACTCAGATCTGGACCAAGCAAACCTAATAGACATTTACAGAACTCTCCACCCCCAATCCACAGATTATACATTCCTCTCAGCACCACATCACACGTCCTCTAAAATTGACCACATAATTGGAAGCAAATCACTCCTCAGCAAATGCAAAAGAATGGAAATCATAACAAACAGTCTCTCAGACCACAGTGCAATAAAATTAGAAGTCAGGATTAAGAAACTAACTCAGAACTGCACAACTTCATGGAAACTGAACAACTTACTCTTTTGAATGTTGACTGGTTAAACAATGAAATGAAGGCAGAAATAAAGATGTTCTTCGAAACCAATGAGAATGAAGACACAATGTACCAGAATCCCTGGGACACATTTAAAGCAGTATCTAGAAGAAAATTTATATCATTACATGCCCACATGAGAAGCAAGGGAAGACCTAAAACTGACATGCTATCATCAAAATTGAAAAAGCTAGAGGAGCAAAATCAAAAAACTCAAAAGCTAGCAGAAAACAAGAAATAGCTAAGATCAGAGCAGAACTAAAGGAGATACAGACACAAAAAACCCTTCAAAAAATTAACAAATCCATAACCTGGTTTTCTGAAAGATCAACAAAATAGACCACTAGCCAGATTAATAAAAAGGAAAAGAGAGAAGAATCAAATAGATGCAATAAAAAAAACTATAAAAGGGATGTCACCACAGATTTCACAGAAATACAAACTACCATCAGAGATTACTACAAACAACTCTATGCACATAAACCAGTAAACCTGGAAGATATGATAAATTCCTGGACACTTGCACCCTCCCAAGCCTAAACTAGGAAGAAGTTGAAACCCTGAATAGACCAATACCAAGGGCTGAAATTGAGGCAGCAATTATTGCCTACCAACTAAAAAAAGCCCAGGTCCAGAAAGGTTCACAGCCTAATTCTACCAGACATACAAAGAGGAGCTGGTACCACTGCTTCTGAAACTATTCCAAACAATCAAAAAAGAAGGAATCCTTCTCAAAAGATTTTATGAGACCAACATCATCCTGCTACCAAAACCTAGCAGAGACTCAACAAGAAAAGAAAACTTAAGGCCAATATCCATGATGACCATAAATGCAAAAATCTTCAATAAAATACTGGCAAACCCATTGCAACAGCACATCACATCAAAAAGCTTATCTGTCATGATCAAGTAGGCTTCATCCTGGGAATGCAAGGCTGGTTCAACATACACGTCTATAAACATAATTCACCACATATACATAACCAAAGACAAAAACCACATGATTATTTCAATAGATGCAGAGAAGGCCTTCGACAAAATTCAACAGCCCTTTATGCTAAAAATGCTCAATAAACTAGGTTTCAAAGGAAAAAATCATCTTAAAATTCATATGAAAGCAAAAGAGAGCCCGCATAGCCAAGTCAATTCTAAGCAAAAAGAACAAAGCTGGAGGCATTACACTACCTGACTTCAAACTATACTACAAGGCTACAGTAACTGAAACAGCATGGTACTGGTAATAAAACAGAGATATAGACCAATGGAATAAAGCAGAGGCCTCAGAGGCAACGTTACACATTTACAACCATCTGATCTTTGACAAAACCAACAAAAACAAGCAATGGGGAAAGGATCCCCTGTTTAATAAATGGTGTTGGGAAAATTGGCTAGCCATGTGCAGAAAGCAGAAACGGTACCCCTTCCTGATACCCTACATTAAAATTAACTTCAGATGGACTAAAGACTTAAACCTAAGACATAACATCATAAAAACCCTAGAAGAAAACCTAGGCAAACCATTCAGGACACAGGCATAGACAAGGACTTCATGACTAAAACAACAAACGCATTGTCAACAAAAGCCATAATAGACAAATGGGATCTAATTAAACTCCAGAGCTTCTGCACTGAAAGAGAAACAGTCACTAGAGTGAACTGGCCACCAACAGAATGGGACAAAATTTTTGCAATCTACCCATCTGACAAAGGGCTAATATCCAGAATCTACAAAGAACTAAAACAGATTTACAAGAAAAGAACAAACCAACCCATTCAAAAATGGGCAAAGGATAGGAACAGACACTTTTTAAAAGAAGACAAATATAAGGCCAACAAACACGAAAAAAATGCTCATCTTCATTGGTTATTAGAGAAATGCATAAAACCACATTTAGATACCATCTTATGCCAGTTAGAATGGTGATCATTAAAAAATCTGGAGACAACAGATGCTGGAGAGGATGTGGAGAAATAGGAACACTATTACATTGTTGGTGGGAATGTAGATTAGTTCAGACAGTGTGGCAATTCCTCAAGGACCTAGAAATAGAAATTCCATTTGACCCAGCAATCCCATTACTAGGTATATATCCAAAAGATTATAAATGATTTTATTATAAAGACACATGCACATGTATGTTCATTGCAGCACTGTTTGTAATAGCAAAGACATGAAACCAACCCAAATGCCCATTGATGTTAGACTGGACCAGGAATATGTGGCACATATACACCATGGAATACTACGCAGCCATAAAAGTTGATGAATTCGTGTCCTTTGTAGGGACATGAGTGAATCCAGAAACCATCATTCTCAGCAAACTGACACAAGAACAGAAAATCAAACACCGTGTGTTCTTACTCATAGGCAGGTGTTGAACAATAGGAATACATGGACACAGAGAGGGAGCATCACACACTGGTATCCTTGGTGGGGGGGTTGGGGAGAGACAGCAGGGGGTAGGGAGTTGGGGAGGGATAATTTGGGGAGAAATGCCAGATACAGATGACAGGGATGGAGGCAGCAAACCACATTGCCATGTATGTACCTATTCAACAATCCTGTACCCTAGAACCTAAAACATGGTGAAAAATATATATCTGATTGATGAACTGATTTTAAAATTTATATTGAAAGTCAACGCCTCAAATAGAGCAATCTTGAAAGAGGTTGAAGGAACAAGAGTTCAAGACTTACTGTTAAACTATGTAAACAAGATAATATGGCATACTGTTGAACATATGTATAGATCAATAGACTATAATGGAGCATTGATAGCAAAGGAATACATTCACACATGTATTACCAATTGATTTTCTGTAAAGTTTCTGGAAAGTTCAATGGAGAAACATGGTCTGTAACAAAATGGTGCTTGGACACCTAGATAATTATACGAAACAGAATTAACCTCCATTTCTACCTCACACATTACCAAAGAATTAACTCAAGATGAATCATATACCTAAAACTAAGAGATAAAACCATTACACTTGTAGAGAAAAACATAGGATATTGTTATGTATGTTAGACAAGTAATTCTTAAGTATGATTGAGATACAGAAACTACCAACTAAAAGATAAAATAAAATATAAAAATATGTAACTTTTACTCCTTGAAATGCACAACTAAGAAAGTAAAAAGACAAACCACAGACTGGGAATACATATTTGCAAAACGTAAATCTGACAATTAGCCTATATCCAAATAAGTCAAATGAAAAGATGCTTAGTTTCTCTATTCATTAGAGAAGTGAAATCTAAAACAATAGGAAACCATTACACAGTGAAATGATTAGACTAGAAATCTTGACAACAATAGGCATAGGTGAGAAAGAGGAACTAGTTTAATTCTCAATACATAGCAGATGGGAATGTGAATGATACAGATACCTTGGAAAACAGTATGGGGGTAATATAGAAATACACATATACCATATAACTTATCAGTAGTACTCCTAGATACTTAACTAATACAAACGCATTCACAAAAAGTGTTGAATGCAAAGTTTTATACTAGCATTATTTTTAATGATGCCAAACTAGAAATAACTCAAAATATCCAGCAAGTAATAAATAACAAATTATGTTATAGCCAAACTAAGAAATACTACCTAAAATTTTTTTTAAATGAACAACTAATTTACAAAAAAATAAAAACCTGGCTTAATATCAAAAGCGTTTTGTAAGTGAAAGAAAAAAACATAAATTCAACATTTTAAAATTAAATTTCTATAACATTCTAGAGTAATATAATAATGAGAGAAAAATCAGTGTCTGCCTATGGCTGGTGTCAAGAAGTAATCAACTGCAAAGGGTCATAAGGAAACATTTTAGGGGGATAGACTTATTTTATATCTTGGTTGTGGTTGATCCCACATGGCTGCATACAGTTAACTAAAGTTATTAAACTGCACATTTTCGCTAAGTAAATATTCATGCTAAGACTGTAGATATAAAGTATTCTCAATACAAAAATGATAACTGTGAGGTAATGCATATATTGGTTGGCTATATAAGTGTTTGTATGATTTTCTGAACGGTTTCCATTCTAGTAACTAATTCCACAGCTATTATTCCATTAATTTCCCTCTTAATATATTGAATTTATTATTAAATAAAGTAGCTGTCATTTATGATAGGAAATTGAATTATATCTATTTAAAAGTATTTAATCCACTGATTAAAAACTACATATATTTTACTACTAATATTCAGAATATGAGAATGATCATTTAAAATTATCAAATCATGTGGCCGTTAAATATAATCTGAGGAAGGAATCAAGCTTTATTTTATACCTATTAAGGACCATATGTTCTACCATGTAATTTTATATGCATTACATAGAGTTTGATGACCATCACTTAAATACAATTGTTTCTGTTGAAATTTCATCTACTCTACAAACACAGACAACAAATATGTTAATTTCTGTATTGTTTCTAATTATAAGAATAGGAGAAACTTTAGATGTTCAAGTATAAATTTTACACTATCTCAAATAAGAGCCGATTTGTTAGATACCATTCTTATATATAAATCATTAAAACCCTGTTAAGAAAACTATATAAAGACATAGAAATATTAAGGTACCTTGTTACTTTAAAAGGCTGCTGTCAAAATTTCACTTGTTAGTCTAAATTTGTCAACATCCTACATAAATGTTAGCCATTGTTTTCTCGATGTGTTGTGTTGATATATTGCAAGTGATTTTTAGTACTAAACAAAATATAAATAATATTGGAATTAGGTTAGCATAAATACAAATGGTGAATTATAAACAATTTACTATTGTATATCATATACATTTATTATATTTACTATTGAATTTTATTATTCAAGTTTGAGTCACTCAGAGGCTGGAAATTGCCTATATGTCTATTATGTCATTTTAAATTATACTTTAATTTTGAATTACAGTGCACAAAACTTTAAAATTATTTATTCTGTAGATAGAGGAAAGATTTAAAAAGGCATTGCTTTTACTGTTTGTATTTTGCAGTGTGTACTTTCTGTCTATATTTATACATTTTGGAAAATTCATTGGATGAAAATGTAATACAACAACCGAAGACATCTTAATTTCTGTTGTCTGCCAAATTATTGTATGTAGTCAACATTTGATTCCATCTCTGGGAACAAAGAATTGAGAGCTTCACAGAGATATGAGCAGAGTATAAAGGAATTGAAAGCTAACAACACTGAAACAAAAATACCTATTCTGGATTATCATGGCCCTTGAATGAGTGGATTTTTGCATCTTGATATTGTAACACTCACCAAATGATTTTTAGAATGGGTGTCAAAAAAATAGAGATTTCTGAAAAAGTAATTGAGTCTCATATTTTCAGCCACACATCCACATGTTTTTATGCCATTCTTGTTGACCTTCCTCATCCCATATCTGACTTTCTGTCAAGTAAATTCCCATAAGGATTGTCCTTTGTTTTTCCTGTTTGGGTTCATTTGTTTGTTTCATTTCGTCAGCAATCTTGGTAAAATCTGATGTTGAATTTCTGTTTATACTCGTATTCTAAGACGAACCTCATTTTTGTCTCCTGTTTAAATTCCATTTGAAACACCTCATTATTTTCTCTGTGTGGTTTTAGCTAAAATATATGCTAGATAGTTAAAACTAACATGAATACTATCACATGCAAATTTGAATAAATTCAAACTAAATAGGTAATGCTATACCTCAGATGTTATTAAGGAAATTTAGCTTATACTTTCATTTTGTGGGCTTTACAACTTTCACTAAGAAACAAGACACTGTAATGTGTATAAACACACTATGAACACTAAGCACACTGTATAAATAATTGTTTACATATAGTTACTAGAATTGAAGAAACCCAGAAGCTCAAAGCACATAATTTCTCAGGATTCTGATGATTTACCTTTATTTATCAACTTTCTTCGTGACTCTAACATGTGAAACCATACAAACTGTGCAAATGGTTTCAGCTCTAGGTAAAAATGTAGATTTTATTTTATAACAAGATTATATATTTTAAATTGCTTTACTTTAATTGATTTATAAAGATCATTATTTTTCTTCTATGTAGTGAGGTAATATATAGAATTTAGGTAGAAAAATATGTGAGAGGTGTGTAGACAAATTTACTTTTACATACGAAATATCAATGTAGGGGTGTAGAGGAATAGAAAGGAGAAAAAGGGAAAGGTAAGTGGACTGACAATGTCAATTTTCTGAGATGGAGAGTTCACAATACATGTGTCAAGGAGAAAGATCAGAGGCCTAGTTTTTGTAAAGAGACTGTTGTGTTTTTATCACTTTCTTACAAGAATTCACTAAGAATAACTATATTACTTTTAAATTATTAAGGGGATTATATATTTGTATACATATATAATATAAAATATACACATTTACACACATTGTGTGTATATATTCACAGATATATACAATGTGTATACACACACACACACACATTCATTTTACATGTAAAACAAGTGGATAGTTCCCATAGTAACAGTCCAATTTGAGTTTTTTCTCTATTATTCTACAGCTTTCAGGCATCAAAATTACTTGAAGAGCTGGTTAAAATCCATGTCATTTTTGTCATTTCTAATATTGGTGATTTATGCCTCATTTTTTTCCTGATTAATTTGACAAGTTTATTTCAAAATTTATCTGAAAAGAATCAGGTTTTGGTTTCATTAACTTTTTTATCTTTATTTCAATTATTTTCATCTAGATTTTTTCTACTGCTTACTATGATTATAATTTTTGCTTGATTCTTCTAGTTTATTTGAGTGGAAGCTGTGGCAATTAAAGTGAAAAATTTCTTCTTTCCAGTATAGATTTGCAGTGCAAAAACTTTTTCTTATCTATATTGCTTTATAATGGCATCCTACAAATGTTATGTTGCATTTTTATGTTCGTTATGGCTAAAATACTTCCTAACATTTTTCTTGATTTCTTCTAGCACAAATAAATTATTAGGAATCTAATATTTAATTTCATATACTTTGAGGATTTCCTAAAGAGAGCTCTGGTTTTTTGTTTCTAATTTAATGTCATTATGGTAAAAGACTATAATTTATGTGGCTTGGATTATTAAAGTCATTGTGATTTGTTTAATTGCTCCAAATATGGATTATTTTGATAAATGTCATACATACTCTTGAAAATAATTTTCCTTATCATGTTCTTCAATTGATCATTCTGTAAATATAAATTAGATTAAATTGATTTAAAATGTTGGTCAAGACTTTATCCTTCACGGTTTTCATTTTAAGTATACTATCCCATACTAAAAGAATGATATTAAAATCTCCAGTGGGAATGAGATTATCTTTCTATTCTCTATTCTCTCTCTACACTCACCCCTTACGTTTTTCCTGTTATTAACATCTTGTATTGATGTGTAACATTTACTCCTGAGGAACTAATATTGATATACTATTATTAACTAAAGTTCTTAGTTTAGGTTCACTATTTTTATTGTACAGTTGCATAGGTTTTGCCAAATTCATCATGTATTCACTATTACAGTACCATACAGAATTGTTTCACACACTTCACACACGAAAAAATCCTCAGTGCTTCACATACCTCTCCTCCCTTCCTGCTCTTGGCAGTTTCTGGCAGTCACTGTTCATTTCTAGGTAGTTTTGCCTTCTTGAGGTTGTTATATGTGCAGAATCCCATGGGGTGCAGCACCTTCAGAGTGACATCCTTCACTTTACAGTTTGCATGTGGTAAGTTTTCTTTGTCATGTCTTTTCATGGCTTGATAGCTAATTTCTTTTATTACTTAATCCTATTCCATTGTATGAAGGCATCGCTATGGCCATATCACCCTGAACATGACCAGTGTCACAGAAGTTAAACAGGGTCATGCCTGGTTAGTGCTTGGATGGAAGTTATGATAATTTTAAAAGGGCAATAAAATTGTTGATGAGTATGCATAGCAATAAAATTTCTTATATTTAAGATTTTTCTCTGAAACACATATTATTTTTGTTTCCAGAAAGTTCTATACAAATGAATGCATCATATGTATGTATATCATCTCTTGTGTACTATGAAATATACAAATAAGTAACACAAGTATTTCGGTAAGTTGGTGTACGTATGGATGAAAGAATAGAAACCGATGGATAGTTGAAGGCCTGTATAGAGACAGAGATAGAGAGAAATCAAAGAAAACAATTTTTTCTTCTTTCAGGAATTATCACTCCAAGTCTTACAGTAGTTTTGAGGTGATTATCAGCACTATCCATTTTCCCAAAAGTCAGCCGAGACCTCTAGCTTATCTAGAAAGATTGATGACCATGTTTTTTCTTTATTTTGCATACTTTAATTCCAGAACAAAATGAACAAACAAAATAAAAAATAAAACACAATGCACAACATCCAATCCTGCTGTCAGAGTAGGGAGGGAATGGGGGCTTGACATCCTTGTTTCCTGCCTTCAACACAAGGACAGGAGAGGGAAGAAAAAAAACGCTAGACAATTTTAAAAGAAAAAAATCACTATGCGTATCTAAACATCATTTTGTATTTTGTCTTTTATATTATCAGCCTTACACATGTTTAATCAATACAAAAATTCAATAGGATGCTCTTATGGATTAAAACTAAGCATTTCTTTTGAATAGGTTTTATAGATGAAATATTTTCATAACATAATTTTATAAAAAATTTAGAGAACTAGTTTAAAACACTCTTAAAATAAACCTCAATGTTTACCTTCTTAAAAAGTCAACCTAAATAAACTATATGCTGTAGGTACTGACAGAAAAATAAGGAAGATATCAATTTCCAAGGAAATACTTTTTTTATGTGATATTTGACCAAAAATGTGTACACTGCATACAAATTTCTTTGTATAAGTGTGAGAATCCCTGAAATCTATTTTAGCAGCTGAAGATTATAGTTGTGAATGGAAAATATTGACAAACAATAAAAATTTGGATGGAATTTTCCCATATTTCAGTTCAGTGGTTTACTGTTGCATGTTTCAAATTTAAAATCTTTCAGAATGTATCAGAACACCAAATAAGAAATGCACCTTTAGAGTATAGGCTGTAGATTGGGATTTATCATTTCTTTAGGAAATCTCTCTAATTATTTTCCTCTATCAATCTTCCACAGAAAAATAAGATTTCTTACATGCATAAATTTTATTTTCAAATTATTAACTTTGGGAATCATAAAAACAGAGAACTAAAATTAAAAATAATTCCCATATTTTAAAGTATTTTAATGATCACGTTGAAGAAAGTTATACTGTTCCTGGAATAAGAAGGAACACAAAATCTAAAACATTTGCTTTCTGACTCTTATATCCTACTTCAATTAACAAATAATATATTTCAATATTTGTGTTTTAGGGTCCATAGGGCTTCATGATGGTCATTTAGACACACGATGTCACTATAATCTAGGTTTCCAAAGAATAGGTTGCTAACAGTGTAGTAGTTAAGATTGAGAATGTTCCAAAATGCGAGATTGTCTTATCAGACTCACCCAATCAGAGCTCTTATCAGTATCAAGTTTTACTAATAATTTCAAGGCTACAACTGAGAATCACAGACAAAACAGAATGAGGTTTATAGTATTCTACATGGCTTTCAGAGTTATATCCTTTTCATATTGGACAACCTCTCTACTTGGACTAAAGGGGCAATGTCTAATGAGGTGCTATGGTCATCTCACACACTCAAGAGCATTTAGATTATGAAATGCTTCACTCTTTACTTAGATCTCTATGTGGTTTAAAATGGATTTTCCAGACGGAGATATCTCATAAATTCACAGATACTTTGTTTTTTATTATGAAGAACCCTAAAACCAAGGCCATTATTTTTAGAGGATTATGTAAATAAGTACTCTCCCCCTAGAAAATATCATAAATGTATTTACTAGGAAATCAGCTATCAGTATGTTCACACAAATAAATAAAATTAGACCAAGTTGTCTGTTTCGTTTTTTAATTTTATTTTTCCTCGTAAAGCTGTCCCACTGGCAATCAGGAAACAAATGGATTATAGACCATATATTTATTACCTTCTTCCCCAGCAAGTGGTCAGGAAGCATACTAAATTAGCTACTCTATAGCAAAGACCACACAGATCCAAATTTTTGAACATATGGAAATTTCCTCTCCTCTCACTCTCCTTGAGTCCTCACCTTTTGACCATAGGGTCACATAAGCTCCAACATCATATTATGTCTCCAGGATATATCTTATATAAGAACAGAGATGGGAAGAAAATCTGTAATAAACAATGATTTACTTAGTATTAGTTATGAACATTAGCCTAACACATGTATCTAAGTTGCTCCTGAATTCATAACCCACAGAAACTGTGGATTTATTTAGGGGATAACACGTTATCTCAAAATACCATGTTATCCCCAAAATAAACTCACAGTTTCTGTGGGTTACAAATCAGGAGTGATTTAGTTGGATGGCTCTGAGTCAGAGTTTGTCATGAGGATGTAGTAAAGATGTTAGTCAGAGCTACGGTCATATGATAATTTGCTAGGTCTCAAGAATTTACTTCCATAGCGGCTTACTCATTTGGCAATGTAGTGCTGGTCTCTGTCAGAGGTCTCAATTCTCACTCCAGGAATGTCACTGTAGAAATTTTTAGCATTTTCCTAGCTGCTTCGACCCTCAAAACTAGTATTCCAAGACAGTATAATGTGAATGCACAATATATTTTATAAACTAGTTTCCCGAGTCACACTGTATTATTCTTGGTATATCCTACTGATTACACAGGTCAGTTCTATTTAGTATATAAACAGATTGCATAAAGGTCTGACTGCCAGGATGTAAGAATCACAGGGGTCATCTTGGAGCTTGACTACCACACTTTGAAAGAGAATGTTACCTGATTATAGTACTTGAATATCAGTCAAATAAAATTAGCTAATCTGATATACAAGATGAAAAAGAGTAAGAGAAAAGCACACAAAATAGAACATCTAAGAGCTGTAGAACAATACCAAATGATGCACCATATATACAATTAGGGTTTCAGATGGAGAAAGAGGCAGCAAAAGAATTATACAAAGAGATAATGGCCACATATATTTCCTGAACAATAAAAGCAAGTCACAGATTCAATAACCTTAGAGAAACCCAAGAGGATACTGGATGTGAGATAAATGGGAAATCTCTGCTCTGCAATCATATGTAAAACCTAACTGTATAACAGCAGCAGAACAGGCGGAGGGAGGATTTGGAAATATACTGTTGTAAGATACCGGCACTAAATGAAAAATAAAATGATTGAACATATTGAACATTAATTAATTAAAGATTTATCTAGTAAACTGCTATGATTTTAATTTTGGTTTTCTCTTCAAAACTCAGGCTGATATTTAAATTTCCAATGCAGCAATATTAAGAAGTGGGGCTTTAGGAATTAACTGAGTCATGAGGGCAGAGTCCTCATGAGTAGAATTAATTAACTTATTAAAGATATAAGACCTGAAACTATTAAAAAACCTATAAGACAATATAGGCAAAAACTTTTCTGGACATTGACCTAGGCAAAGAATTTCTGATGAAGATGCCAAAAGCAAATGCACCAAAACAAAAATAGACAAATGGGACTTAATAAAACTAAAAATCTTCTGGGAAGCAGAAGAAATAATCAACAGAGTAAACAGATAACCTACAGAATGGGAGAAAATATTTTCAAATTATGCTTCCGACAAAAAACTAATATTTAGAATATACAAGGAAGAGACAACTCAACAACAGCAAAAGTAAACAACTGCATAACAAACCCATTAAAAGCTGGCCAAAGGATATGAACAGACAATGTATCAAAAGAAGAAACACAAGTGGCCAAAACACACATTTAAAAATGCTCAACATCACTAATCATCAGACAAATGCAAATGTAAAAACCACAATGAGATATCATCTTACATCAGTCAGAAGGACTATTAGTAAAAAGTCAAAAAAAATGCATCAGATGTTGGCATAGATGTAAAGGGAATGTTTACGCACTGTTGGTGGGAATGTAAGTTAATTTAACCTCTATGAAAAACAGTATGAAGATTTCTCAAAGAACTAAAAACAGAAGTATCATTTGACCCAGCAATCTCACTACTAGGTATCTATGCCAAGGCAAATATATCATTATATAAAAAAGACACCTCTATTCATATATTCATCAAAACAGTATTCACAATAGCAAAGTCGTGAAACCAACCTAAGTGCCTGTTAATGATTGACTGGATAAAGAAAATATGGTATATATACACCAAGGAATACTGTGCAGTCATTTAAAAGAATGAAATCATGTTCTTTGCAACAACATGGAGAGAGTTGGAGGCCATTCTCCTAAGGGAACTAACTCAGAAACAGGAAACCAAGTATTGTAATTGTCACTTACAAATGGGAGCTAAATGATGGGCACACACAGACATAAAGCTAGAAATGATGGACACTGGGGACTCCAAAAGTGGGGAGCATGGGAGGCAAGCAAGGGTTAAAAAGTTACATATCAGGTACAATGTTCACTATCCGGGTAATGGGTGTACAATAAACCTAGTCCCCACCAGTATGCAAAATACCCGTGTAACAAAGATGCACATGTACCCCCTGAATCTAAATTAAAATTAAATTAAAATGTTTGTAAAAGGCCTGAAGTATTTTATTCTCTTTGTAGCAATTGTGAATGGGATTTCACTCATGATTTGGCTCTCTGTTTATCTATTATTGGTATATATGAATGCTTGTGATTTTTGCACATTGATTTTGTATCCTGAGACTTGGCTGAAGTTGCTTATCAGCTTAAAGATATTTTGGGCTGAGATGATAAGGATTTCTAAATATACAATCATGTCATCCGCAAATAGAGACAATTTGACTTCCTCTCTTCCTATTTGAATATCTTTTATTTCTTTCTCTTGCCTGATTTCCCTGCACAGAACGTCCAATATTATGCTGAATGGAAGTGGTAAGAAAGGGCATTCTTGTCTTGTGCTGGTTTTCACAGGAAATTCTTCCAGCTTTTGCTCATTCAGTAAAAGGTCAAGAAACAACAGATGCTGGAGAGGATGTGGAGAAACAGTAATGCTTTTACACTGTTGGTGAGAGTGTAAATTAATTCAACCATTGTGGAAGATAGTGTGTCAATTCCTCTAGGATCTAAAACGAGAAATGCCATTTGACCCAGCAATCATATTACTGGGTATATACCCAAAAGCTCATAAATCATTCTACTATAAAGTCACATACACACTTATGTTTACTGCAGCACTATTCACAATAGCAAAGACTTAGAACTAACCAAATGATCATCAGTGATAGAATGGATAAAGAAAATGTGACACATATACAACGTGGAATACTATGCAGCCATAAAAAAGGATATGTTCATGTTTTTTTCCAGGGACATGCATGAAGCAGGAAACCATCATTCTCAGCAAACTAACAGAGGAACAGAAATCCAAACACCTCATGTTCTCACTCATAAGTGGGAGTTGAACAAAGAGAACACATGGACACAGGGAGGGGAACATCACACACTGGGGCCTGTCAGTGAGGGGGTTAGGGAAGGGATGGCATTAGGAGAAATACCTAATGTAGATGATGGGCTGATGGGTGCTGCAAACCACCATGGCATGTGTATACCTATGTAACAAACCTGCAGGTTCTACACATATATCCCAGAACTTAAAGTATAATAAGAAGAAAAGAAAAGAAATATAACACCATATTTTGGTGTATTTTGTTTTAATAAGTTAGAATGTACTTATGTGTATGTGTGTGTTTGGTGGGGGTGAATGCCCTTAAACAAGTTGAGGGCATTTCTTTCCACTCTGTTTGCTCAGAGTTTTTATCATAAATAGATAATGATCTACTGAAATGATAATTTATTTTCTATTCTAATACTGGAAATTATACTCAATGGTTTTCAACTGTTAAAGTAACTTTGCATTTTTAGAACAAAAAACAGTTTCATAAAGTATTATTTTTATATGCTGATATAGCATTTACTTGTTTGTTAAAGATTTTGCATCTTTGTTCAAGAGAAATATTTGTTGGTAATTGTCTGAGCTTATAATTCTCTTGTCAGGTTTTGCTATCATTTTTTGAGATCTTTGCTTAGTATAAGTGCCTGCTGTTGATGATATTGTGTGCCAATCTCATCAGCTACAAATATTTGTTAATATTCAGAATCATAAAGTTAGCAAGTATTATCAAAAACAATTCAGCTCTGGCCCGGGCAATCAGTCAAGAGAAAGAAATAAAAGGTATTCAAATAAGAAGAGAGGAAGTAAATTGTCTCTGTTTCCAGATGGCATAATTCTATATTTAGAAAACCCCATTGTGTCAGCTCCAAAACTCCTTTAGCTGATATTCAACTTCAGCTAAGTCTCAGGATACAAAACTGATATACAAAAATCACAAACATTTCTACATACCAACAGTAGACAAGCAGAGAGCCAAATCATGAGTGAACTCCCACTCACAACTGCTACAAAGAGAATAAAATACCTAGGAATACAACTTACAAGGGACGTGAAGGGTCTCTCCAAGGAGAACTACACACCACTGCTCAAGAAAATAAGAGGACACGAACAAAGGAAAAAACATTCTGTCATCATGAATAGAAAGAATCAACATTGTGAAAATGGCCATACTACCTAAAGCAATGTATAGATTCTATGCTATTCCCATCAAGCTACTATTGACTTTCCTCACAGAATTAAATAAATAAAACTACTTTAAATTTAAATTTCATATGGAACCAAAAAAGAGCCTGCATAACCAAGGCAATCCTAATCACAAAACAACAACAACAACGACAAACAGCTGGCAGGATCATGCTACCTAAATTCAAACTATACTACAAGGCTACAGCAACCAAAACAGCATGGTACTGGTACCAAAACAGACATATAGACCAATGGAACAGAAGAGAGACCTCAGAAATAACACCACTCATCTACAACCATCTGATATTTGACAAACTTGAAAAAATCAAGTAATAGGGAAAGGATTCCCTATTTAATAAATGGTACTGAAAAAACTGGTGAGTTGTATGCAGAAAACTTAAACTGGACCCCCTCCTTACACCTTATACAAAAATTAACTCAAGATGGAGTAAAGCCTTAAATGTAATATCCAAAACCATAAAAACCCCAAGAGAAAACCTATGCAATGCCATTCAGGACATAGTATAAAGACTTCATGACTAAAGATTTCATGACTAAACACCAAAAAGCAATTGCAACAAAAGCCATAATTGACAAATGGGATCTAATTAAAGAACTTCTTCCCATCAAAAGAAACTATTATTGATGTGAACGGGCAAACTACAGAACAGGGGGAAATTTTTTCAATCTATCCATATGACAAAGGTTGGATATCAAGAATCTACAAAGAAGTTAAACAAATTTACAAGAAAATAGCAACAACCCCAACAAAAAGTGGGCAAAGGATATGAACATACATGTCTCAAAAGAAGACATTTATATGGCCAAGAGACATGAGAAAAAGCTCATCATCATGGATCATTAGAGAAATGCAAATCAAAACCACAATGAGATACTATCTCACCCTAGTCAGAATGGCAATCATTGAAAAGTCGGGAAATTAGATAGGTGATGGCAAGACTGTGGAGAAATAGGAACACTTTTACACTGTTGATGGGAGTGCAAATTAGTTCAACCATTGTGGAAGACATTGTGGCAATTCCTCAAGGATATAGAACCAGAAATACCATTTGACCCAGTAATCCCATTACTGGGTATATACCCAGTGGATTATAAATCATTCTACTATAAAGACACATGCACACATATATTTACTGCAGAACTATCTGTAATAGCAAAGATTGGAAATGTCAATAAATGATAGACTGAATAAAGAAAATGTGGCACATATACACCATGGAATACTATGCAGCCATAAAAAGAATGAGATCATGTCCTTTGCAGGGACATGGATGAAGCTGGAAACCATTATCCTCTGTAAACTGACACAAGAACAGAAAACCAAACACTGCATGTTCTCTCTCATAAATGGGAGTGGAACAATGAGAATTCATGGAAACAGGGAGGGGAACATCACACACCACAGCCTGGTGGGTGGTGGGAGGTAAGGGGAGGGAGAGCACTGGGACAAATACCTAATGACTATGGGGCTTAAAACCTAGATGACAGGTTGATAGTTGCAGCAAACCACCATGGCACATGTATACCTATTTTACAAACCTGCACATTCAGCACATGTACCCTGGAACTTTAAAAAAATAGATAAGAAAAACAATACAGCTTAATTTTCTTTCTTTAAGTTAACCAGGAATTGTTTGTTAAGAATTTGACGTTTCAAGCATATTTAAAACATCCTAGAAGCTGGCACTCTGTTACAAAGACATTTGAGAAAAGATGATTAAACACATATCATTTGCTATCCTATTTCATTGTTTAATAAGTTTTACTTTACATTCAGTGAACACATTTGCGTAATTCTACTAACAAAAGTGCTACAAAATTATTCAGTTGAGTGCATTTTAATTTAAGAAAAATTAGCATAACTTTCAATTGCTTGATAGGAAAGGGTGTTCTGGCAAACAGGATTGAAATGTATACGGCAATCTTAAGTACGTTTTCCTCACAAGTTTATAATAGGTTGACTAGCATGCTCCAAAGGCTCCCAAATGCTCCAGGTGCTCTGGATCACAAATTTATTCTCCTTATACTTGTGTGTTTCAGTTCACTGAGCAACAGCTTTATAAGTAGAAAAGTTAAGTTCAGGGTTTTATATGCAAGATGATGACATTCATACTATTACTGACTTAAGAGAGAAAACATTTTAAAATAAACTGCTGCTAAAAACATATTCATTTGTGAGAATTTTTGAAAAAAATATTTTGGATACCTTTGTTTTAAAGATATGAGCTTTACATAAATACATTTTTAATAACTATGCTGATATATTCAAATAAATTAAATTACCAGGGCCAAAGTAGGAATGATATATAGCTGCAGATTTTGATCTATCTACCAGGGCCATAGCAGGAAGGATACACAGCTGCATGTTTTGGTCTATCTTATTAGATTTAAGTTAAGGGTGTTTCTTTATATTCAAAGTATGATATAATTTACTTTGTGTATCATGGGACACCATTAGCACAAAGCATACTTACACATGAAAATAAAGGCAAAGAAGAGACTTCAGGTATGCAACTGGGGCGTCACTTCGAGTCACGGTGAATTGGTAAAAGATCTATAATAATAAAATTAACTTTCTGGAACCCAAGTAGCCTCAGGTTAGGCAATCTGCAGAACACATTAAATGATACAATTGTTTTGACACAGAGTTCTGCATTTAATACAAATCTTGACATTTAAAAACAACTGTATGTTTTTCAAAGTGTTTTTTCTTGAATTAAAAATATGTTGTAACTGAAATGTTTATGACTCCTTCATCACCCTCTAATTTGCAATAGTAATACACTACATAGATCAAGCCCCTTCTGCTCCTGAGCTTTGGGCTGGTGAGGTTATGGAGAAGTTAGCCCTACCAAAGAGAGACAAATCCAAAGACTCTGGAGAATCCTTCCTCCCCAACTGTAGGGATCTAAGCAAAGAGCTGGTTCAGCTGTGTCATTATATAACCTAACACTAAAGATGGAAGTAGGTATCACGAAGGGGCACAAACACATATATTATTACCGTCTCCTTGTTAATATAAAATATGGTATATTGGGAACATTTTATAACTCTCAAATAATCAGATGGACATAAAGTGTCTCAAAATAGCAGGGGGAGAGAAGTGTTCCAGGTCACAGAATTGAAAAAGTTTCTCATGGTCTAGTTTCCAAGAAATTTTCCACCATTTGGAATGATCAAATGATAAGTCTTTTAAGCCTCTTACATTAAATGCAAGTCACCCTTTCAAAATAGAGAATCATTTTCAGGACTAGTATAGGAAGCTCATTTTGAAGAAGGAAACACCCCCTCAATTGTAGTGGCTCCATTATAATGCAGTAAATGTAGCATTTGGTCCTTTATTGATCCACATGGAATGGGAGGAGTAGAAGTAAGTAGGTTATTATGCCAATTAAAGAGGCTGCATAATCTCCTGCATGACTCCCTCGGTTACTCGAGGGAAGGTTTTTGACTTGATTAAAATCTTGATTCAGCTTCCTTCCTCTGAAGAGGGAATTTTACTAATTCTTTCTGTTTATCCACATAATTGACTAGAGATGAGAGGTAAGCAAAGAAAAAAATAGTTTTCTCACATTAACTTTTTTACTTCTACCTTTTTCTTTGTATCCCTACATTTTCACAGGGTTTTTGTCATATATTCAATGTAAGAGAAAAATAAAAATTCAAGTAGTTACTTTTCCACTGTAATTTCATTCTGTCTTAACCCTGAAGAGCCCAAGCCTTTGAAAGACAGTAAGCACTTGTGATGAACAAAAAGTCTGTTTACCTCCTGAGCACATTGAAGATAAAAGTAGACTGCTTTTATCTTTGTTAATTCTATTCCCAATAAAGAACTAATAGGGTTAAATATCTGATATCAGAGTATATTAAAAGCATAATATAATAATAAATATTTCCTATATTATTTGATCCAACATTAATATTATTGAAAAATAAAGGATGTAGTATATTATAAATTTCAACCAGTGAGTTATTTACTTTCACATAAATTTTGTAATCAGCAATGTGCAAGTTTCTGAGGATAGAAACTTGTCATCGAGGCAAATGACAACTCTTCAAGTAGAGGAACAAACATGATCTGCTACTGAACTGATGACTTTTCAAGACCTTTTAAAAATCTACATTTGGCTGGGCATGGTGATTTATGCCTGCAATCCCAGTACTTTGAGAGGCTGAAGCAGGTAGATCACTTGAGACCAGGAGTTTAAGACCAGCCTGAGCAACATGGAGAAAATTCGTTTCTACAAAAATTACCTGGGCATGGTGGCACACCCCTGTAGTCCCAGCTGCTTGGGAAGCTGATCTGGGAGGTTCATTTGAGCCCAGGAAGTTGTGGCTGCAGTCTCGCAAGCCAAGATTGCACTACTGCTTCACCACTGCACCCAGCCTGGACAACAGAGCAAGACCTTGTCTCAAAAAAAAAAAAAAAAAAAAAAAACTGTGTTCAATTGATTTCAACTTTTTATGATAACCTAGAATAAATTACAGATTAAAGAGAAGAGCAAAAATCAACTGTAACAGACCATGTATTCGAAAAAGGGCATTAAAATCTTTCTCTATAATTTAATGATGACTGGATAAAAATCATAAGCACTCTCATCTCTCATAATTCAGAATGTTTTTAGTAGATGTAACAGCTTAACAAATTCAAGAGAAGGAAGAAAAAAGTTGATGCATCCCTGGACTTCCCTTAATTCCTGTGAGAAAAATTCTTACAAAACTGATATATAGTGGGTAGGTCTGATGTCTGGGTAGGTGGAATGGCAGCCATAAGTGGAAATAAGGCAGATGCCAGAGACAGGGTATGGAACCTTTAACTGTTACTTGTACCTTTTCCTTCTCTTACGTTTCCCCAGAAAGATCATTTCCAGCCCCAAGGGCAGCACAATGCAAAAACAAAATTAAACAATCCAGGAGCCCTGGCTCGAAATCAATGTATCTGCAGTTAGAGAAAACAAGATAACCTAAGACGTAACAAGTCAGGATGGGATGGGAAACAGAAAGCAAGAGGTGATGGCAAATAAGCAGCTCCCATCTCACCCCTACTTCTTAATTTCTCTCTGTGAGGTAATTCATTGTAACCTTACAGAGTAAGCTTTGCATAAATAGCATTGCTCTGAATGGTCATACTGAGAGATGCCTTGAGGGGTAGAATTGCCAGATTATGTGAAACACAAGTTTTTTCAGCCCAGAACACTACACTGGGCTTTTTGAGGCTATCTCTCCTTCTCTCCAGTACACACATAGATACCAACTCATTAGGAGGAAAGGAGGACAGGGGATTCCATCTGCCAACCTAAGTAAAAATTATTAAACAAGTAGCTGATTCTCCCACACGGAAGAAAATGAAATGGCAAGAAACATGAACACCATAAAGGCGGACAGCACAAACCAGAATAACCTAAAGAAAGAAAAAAACCACACAAAATAATTAATAGAATCATTAGAACGAGAAGTTAGTCACCATACATGTTTTTAAAGCAATAAGAAAGGATGATTGGTATAGATAATAAGACCTCACAGTTATAAAGAAGAGCTAATTTGTATTTATATATACTGAATTTTAGAAACTGAAATAATTAAAAATTAAGTAAATAGGTGAATCAGGTTATACAGTGAATATAGTAGTTACAATAATCAGGCATATATTGTCAAGGAGGTTTCCCATAATGAATAAAAAATGTAAGAACTTTTATAAAGAAAACATAAAATATGTACATATTAATAGGATAAATGACAATCCTATGTAAGAGCCTCTACAAAAAAAAGAGAAAAATAAATTGACAGTAGCATACATTAAAAAAAAAGCTGATGATAATAAACTAAAACACCTCATTGGGTTTACAAATAAATTAATGTGCAAGACGTTATTGATGTCCATAGTGGTTGAAATACCCCTAATAATTAATTTTGAGAGATTTCTGAGTATTTATCATGGTAACCTTGAAAATTTTAGGTTTCTTAAGAACTGATGTTTAATTTCATGTACTCTGACTCCTACCTCAATCTTCTGCCAAGTGTCTCCCTGCTTTTCAACCTCAGGGTTCTTCCTGAAGTTTAATCAAGTAATGGAGTAGAGAATAATTCACTGAGAGTCTGCCCTCATCCAATGGGAGGGTGATTGTGAAGAAATGCTCAGCCTTCCCTCTGAAGGGTGCACGATTTTTTAAGGCAGTTCTTTGCTGATTCAAGAGCCCCTTGTGTATAGCACTGAGTTCAATAATGCACACTTTATTGGCCTTTCCTGCCTCCTTGCTTCAATATCCATGGCATCTCACCAGTATTTCCTGAGATCACCTCCCAGAAAGACTATTGCCCCAATGCTTTTGATTGTGCATCTGATTTCTGGTGATACCAATTCAAGACACATCTCTTCTTAAGATCTCAATCACAGCACACACAATACTACCTTTACCATTTTTTTTTTAATTTTCTACGCCTTAATTTTTGTCTTTTGTCTGATTTTCACCAGAAAAAAAAAGCTTTGTAATTTTTCAAGAAATTCTAATTATCATTTAGTCTTCTCAAAATGTATATACTTGTTTTACATCCTGTATTTCCTAAGTCAGTTAGTGACATTACCATTTACCCAGACAAAGCAATCCAGCTTAGAGGTAACCACTCCCTGCGTTTCACACATGAAGTTCATTTACCCATTCACATGATGTTCTATCATTTCATTTTTATTAACATCTCATAAATCTTGACCTTTCCCTTCACCTCCATTGTCATTTCTATAGATTTTTCCACTTGTCATGGGGCTGATTCCTGCCTATATATATATGTTTGTTTAATGTGGCCACACTATGTCTTTAAAAAGATCAGAATTGGATTTCAGTTTTAATCCAGTACTGCATTTTCATTTTCAGTTTTGATTTTTTAAAATAACATGCTCCTCATATAGCAACTGAGTACATTGGTATGCAGGCCTGCCATGTTCTTTTGTATCTTAATGTGGTTACTGTGTTCATACTACAAGAAATGCCCTTTCTCATTTCTCTAGTTTATGAAATCCCAATTTTCTAGGGCCCAACTTTTACATTGTGCCTTTGGTGACCCATTCTATTCAAGATTTGCTCTGGCCTTTGCCCTTCTGTGGTAATTTCTAGATAATTTTCAATAACATATGCCAAATCATATTATTACTTTGTATCTGCCAACAGAAGATAAATTCCTCTTTTAATTATGTTCGCATTTCCAATACCCATTACTGTGCCTCACATCTAATAGGTACTTAATAAAGTTTATCATGTAGAGAATGAGTATACACCACAAGGTAGTTATATTTTTCCTATACTTGACTTTTAAAAAGATCAAAATAAAATTCAGTGTCCCAATGTAGCAACTTATTATATACATCAGATGCCACCCAATATTTTCATTATTCAATCAGTAATTATAATTTCAGTATAAGTTATTACATTATAGGTCATTTTATGAAGAATAACAGCCATTGTGAACATAAATTATAAGAAAGCAGTTTAAATCCTGCAAGGTTGACTGAAAGGATGGAAGGGCAGACCCAGGGTCAGGTTTAGCAAGTTTATTTCAACCTGCCAGGCTGGCTGCCTTAACAAATCACTTCTTCTTATTGTTTTGACTCTAATATTATAAATTACAGTAAAATGGTAGACAGAATTTGGTGATTATTCACCTATGACATTACTTAAAGAAGAAAAAATATTGCCTAAGAGAAAATAAAAAAAAAAACCTTAATGATAAGAAAGATAAACATCTCTTCAAAAAACAAAACACAACTCAATTATGCATCTGTATAATCTTAGCTTATGTGCTGATATGCTTGCGTGTGTATATATATTAATGTATTATATATATTCTTATAAATATGTATATAGATTACCTTTTACCACAATATGAATTATTAATTGATATTGATTGTAAATTGTGAAGAATAGGAATAATTTATATGGCTACCATAGTTCCAGGAATTCTGCCTATGTTATTCTCTTAAATGAAATCACAGGTATTTTAAAGACATTTTTCTTAAAGTAATTGTTTTTCCAGCAGAACAAATTAAATCAGTTATTGACTTCATTTCTGGCATTCATCAGCTATTTTTATGGGCTAACACTTTGCTTTTTTGCATTGCATAGCATATTCATGAATGTATCTTTATATTATGTTGTACATAATTTTGCTATGGATGGAAAAAGGGTGAATCAAAAATCCCTGGGTCTTTTCTTTCATTGAAAATGGGTCATACAACCTTCCTTTTAATTTTATTATCAACTGTCGTAAAATACTTTGTGAATTTCTTCCGAATGTACGCCATAATACACAATTTAGTATACAATATATCCAAGAGTCATGATGGTTATAGTTTTGTCATGCCATCGGAAAACAGCAACAAATAGGTGAGCATTAAAAAGTAGGCTTTTAATTATCTTCATACTCATTTTTGTGAAAATTAGTTTGATCTTGTCTTTTAGATAAAAGACAGTAATTGTTATTACCTGTATTAGTTAAGATAAAATGTCTTTGAGTATCATCTGGATTTAATCATACCCATTGAGTTTGGATTCTAATAATTTATACATTTTTCTAAAATACATCTTCCACTCCATAGTTCTTTAGAGTACTATAAGACAAAACTGTCAGATTTGCAGGAAGACTTTTTAAACTGCTCTAACATTTTGAGTAGAAAATTCATTAGTAACCAAATACATTATATTATATTATTTTAAAATACTAATAATTTATAGAAGTAATTTTTGCTCAGGTATAATCACTGAAGCCTGTGATTATGAAAAAATGAAGAAACCACTTTTTTTCATAAAAAATGTTCTTAGTTAACAATATTACCTGTTAGGATGCACATAATGACATTAGATTAGTTTTAGGTTAGTATAATATTTTGCAAAGAAAAAAAGAATAATTATAGATAATTTTCTCGGTTATATTGGTAGGTAAAGAATTATGATTACTTTCTAAAAATGTTTATAGTGTGGAATTTATGGAGGCAGAAAGTCTTGTAATAGGCTCTTAGATTATCTGCTGATTTTCTTGCCCTTTCTCTCCCTTATATCCTTTCCTCGGTCAGTAGATTTTTCTTCTAAAAAGACTTTACCCTGCTATTCCCATACTCATAAACTTTTTACATCACAACATTTCATCTCATGTCATTTTTTTCTTGTGTAATTCTCGTCATTAGCCTACCACCATCATTGGTGACATTTGTTGTTATTTTCAACAAATAATTATCTTTATTCCTTGTGATTCAAAAAAAAATTTTTAATTTGTAAGTTTTCTTGAAGTCTTTCTAGCCCTATTAATGCAAAACAAATGCATATCTCTCTTTCTGTTCCTATAGTACTTTATGTATACTGTACATATATATCAAAAAATTAATTGTTAATAATTATTTATTGTTTAGGTGTTCATTTGATTTTATGGCAAAACAATAAATGCAATGGCTATATTTGATTATCATTTTAAGTAATATTTAGCATATTGCCTCTACAAAGTAAGTGCTTACTAAATATTGTATTAGGGATCTGAATTAAATATAACATTAACAGGATTAACTACTAAATCACTGTAACTTTCACTACAAATACAAATTGACTTCTCTCTCCCCTTCTTGCCCACAACAAAATTAATGTGTCTTTGAACTGTGAACCAAATTTTCTTTTTCACTACCAGGTAATATTTCAAATTATTTAGTCAATTTTAGATACTTATATTAAACTTCATTAGGTAGAATTTAAATTTTTGCTAAGGAAATTGTTATAGATCATTCCCTATGTATAAAACAACTTTATCTATACTGCTTATAAAACTTAACAAAGATAAATCATATTTATAATTCTGTAGAATTAAATGTAGACATATGTATTAATGATCATTTAAATATTCACAAAGAAGACATAATTTTACATTATCTCTCAGTGAGGAAAAACTCATATTGAATAAAGATTTAGAATCAGAGAGCTCCAAGTACTGTACTCTGAGTTTCTATCTCACTCTAGAAACACATTTTATTCAAAAGACAAGCTGCTATCTGAATGGTTGTTTTTCATTAGTTTAATGCTTTGAGTATAAGATTATTTGAAGTATCTGTACTTCTCTGGTCATCTCTTTTATTAAATGGGTATTAGAATTAAGGAAATTATTTGTTTGCCAAATAGAGTACTATTGAACATAAGCTCTATGAATAATATACTCAATATTTAATACTTATTCCATAAAATATCTAAAATATCAATGCAGTTATCATTGGAAAATATATTAGTAGAATATAAATATGTAAATTTTCAAGATGCACAGCTTGAAAATATGCATAAATTAAATTAGAAAAGATAACACTGTGCCTATCTCAAGAAATATGTTCCAAAGCGAAAAGTCTTCTTGTTAAGTGTTTCTATAGAGGGAAGTAAAGAAAATTAGAAAAGATTTTAAAAGGTCAAATGTGTTTTATAAAGTCTAAAAATGCATTTACAAATATAATGTGAGCAAATGTGCTATGCATTCATGATTAATAAGATGGTGGACCATAAAATTCTGATTTCTTTTATTCACATGTATAAATGTAATAATACACACACTTAGTCAACACAATATTTTTACATTGAATCTAATAATTTGACTGTTATACTTAGGTTAGATATGGGTTAGGACATTTCTTTTGTAAATTTAAGTTACAAATAAAGATGTTGTTTAAGACCAACGCACACACATACACACACACTACATCCCACATACATTTTTAAAACAAACATTTAAGTAGTTGTGCCAGGGCCACCGCCTATGGGGATCTGCCCTGCAGACCCTAGCTCAGCTACAGATGAGTAACGTATATTGACACACAGGTATTATGCTTTGCCAGTTCAGATGAGGGTCGATGTGGCTTCTTACTGACTCCCTGGAGAGTGCTATAAACAGTTGTAACTGCTGGCCTCCACCAACCAGAGAGACTTGCATTTATTTAGTAAAGTTTAATTAACAAAGGCTTGAGTCAACAACACTAGGGTAAAGATTAAAGCACAGGTTCCAGTGCCCAAAGCAAACACCATTATTGGAGAGCCATCCAGCTCAAAGGGTAGTTTTAAGACCACATGAGTAAACAAGTTAGTTAGATAAACTCCCCCACATACCTGAGCTATTTGCTTTACTTTTTAACTAACTGTAAAGGGGATTTAGGCTGCCTTCAGCCAAAACTTCTACTGAAACTATGAAAAAAGTCCTTAAACCTTCCAAAAGGGTTTCTCTACTATTTTTCCCTTAATATTTTTGCCACCACCCTGAGTGAATTGCTACATAGCAGGAGTAAAAAAGACTCTTTGTTTTCTTTCTAAATTTATTTATACTTAACTCAATTTTCTATGTTATTTTGCAAATAAATATAGAGCCTGATTCAAAGTCTCTGTTTTTAGGGGAAATTAAATGATTTAAAATGCTTTTTGAGAAGACCTAAATAATATTAAAATTAAGCAAATATATTTTTATTTCTCAGCTCTCATCTTTCAGGATCACCTTCCCAGGAGAACTGATACAGTCTAATCTCCATGAGGAGAAAACAGAACCTAAACTCTCAATGCATCACTGCTTTTCTCCTCAATTATCATAAAATGCAGTTAAATACATTTGTACATATCAGTTATTAGAAGTCACTTTTATCAAGTATTACTTTTATATAAAATAGCCTAAAATAATAAAATGATACCATAAACCAAAGTTATATAATTAGGAGTTAATTGAAGCACTGTCTTGAATCATCTTCTGCTAACTTTAAAGTTAATAAACTTCTTCCAAAAGGGAAGAAACAAAACAAAAAATTCATTCCCATTAAACAGTTTATAGTAAAGATGACACTTTTAGTAAAGCAATACATTAGATCTATATCAACATGTTCTTCCTGAAGTCAGGTATAACATCAATGAATTTTGGTATATTTGTTGATGTCTTCAAGGTATAGAATCTTTGACTTAGAAGAAAACTGTTCTCAACTTTAACAATTAAATTCATGCACATTTTTTAATATAGCAAATTTTTTTCCAGATAATGATAACTATTTACAAGGACCTGCTACACTGTATAAAAGACAGAGTTTTCAAAGGCATGATTCACTCTCACCATTGTTAATCAATTCAGATGGAGAACAATTCTTTTGTTTGTTACAAGTGAATTAATGAATAACATATTTACCGAAGCTGGTAGTTATTTACCAAGGGAAACTGCATTTCCCTGGTAACTGAGATAACCTGTAGTAATTAAAAGATAAATTGGTATATATATTGAATTGTAAAGAAATCTATACCTTATTTAGTATTTAATTACAACTTGCTAAAAGCAACCCAACTGCTCCAAGCATTTTCAGATTTACATAAAATTATATAATAAATAACATTTTAACATTTATTAGCTTTTAATTTTTGATGATTTTATTTTCAAACTAAATAATTATTCTGTACAATGTTGGCTTAATTTCTAGTAAAAATAACTTACAGATTCAATTTTCCATTATACTAGAAAATGCTATATTGGAAAATATGGTAGTATTAACTGCAAATTCTGGTAGTATCAACTGCAAATTTCAAATACTTTATCATATTTAAGTAGATGGGACTTTCTGTCTGACAAAATGCACAGTTTCTCTTTGGAGTTCTGTCACCCTTGAAGGAATAGTCAAGGTGACATCCTTGGCTACTCAAGGGATAAATAATATGGCTATTTTTATAATATAATATCTTATTTAGGAGTAACCATGTTAAAGATTTTATTTCCATTTTCCAGTGAATAGGCTCACTATGAAAAAGAAAACACCAGCCTAAATCACAGACAGTTGAGTAAGAATACAGGATGGGTATAAAGAAACTGTAAAGAAGCAAAAGAAACAAATAAAAAAGCAAGAAAAATTATGTTTCCTGTTTAATAATGCAAATGAATGTTATCTAGCTTGTGGCAAGTGTGACACATATAACTTGATGATTGCATAGATAGAATGATGTACCCAATATTTTTATCTGTGACTCACTTTATCCTGCAATGTTGATACTCTGAGGATTATTTTCAGGAACACAGCTTTATACTATGAACATTCTCCATCATGTTGAAAATTTCCAAACATTGCTATTTTGATATAATGCTATCAGTAATAAACAATTAGGAGGAAAAATTTTAAAAATCTCTTTGACAAGAAAATGTGATAAAGAACTCCTTTTTTCTTCTCATGTAAGGATTTTCAAGTTCTTTATACTTTATTTTGAGGACAGATATACTTGAAATACATAACTGAAGAAATCTGAAAATCAAATTTTTCCATTAGGAAAAAATTAGTTTTCTAATTTATATATTAATTCTTTCCTGGCAACTATAAACTTCGGTTAAAATTTTTTATTCATCAGAAGCTAAACCAGATAAACATAGTAACATAAATATCCAAATTCAGAGAATGGTTTTAAAGGGGAAAATTAAATTTGATCTCAGGAAATATAAAATATTAATAAGTATTAAGCTGTTTTAATTCAGGAATTAAAAGCAAATTAATTTATTCTAATCTTTATTTCTCAAGAAAAATATCAATGTAATTTAAAAATTCGTCTGCTCAATAATTGATGTTATGTAAGAGGATATATTTCTCCTGAGCAGACAATATATACTGAACACTTACCATTCCCAGATACTGTATTATGATTTTTTTATGCTTACTGAGTTCTTATAAGTACCCTTTAAGATAGATAATGTTTTATCCAACACTGATGATTGAAGACATATTAAGTAACTAGTCCAAGTTTCCCAGTAGTAAGAAAGTGGTGGAGTCAGCATGTGACCCCAGGCAATACTGCACAGACTTCCTGCCCAGTAAACACTGAACTAGATTTTTTAGTAAACTAAATGTCCCTGTGGTAACAAGAAGAATATAATCTTCTGAAGAGAATTTCAATGGTAAACACTTGCAGAAGTTGTTAAAATTGTTCCTTATACAAGATTAAAATTCCTGTTTGTAGACATAAAGTGTAATTTAAACTCTTTTACTCTCCTGACTTTTTATTGCATTGTCATTAAAACCCTGCTAAATTTTCTATAGTAGCCTGGCACACTTAGCTAACTGCCATTGTGAATAAATTCTGAAAAACTGCAAGACTTTGTATGCCTCATTTATTTAAAAAGAGATATTTATTGAAAGAATGGGAATCAGACACTAGACATAAATGAAAAATTAGGCATTTTTAATATTTCTTCTTTTGCTTTAAATATTAATTCCTCTTGGAAAAACATTAATCATGACCAGGCCTGCCTTACAAGAGCTTCTGAAAGAAGCACTAAACATGGAAAGGAACAACGAGTACCAGCCACTCCAAAAACATACCAAATGGTAAAGACCATCCACACAATGAAGAAACCGCTTCAACTAAGGGGCAAAACAACGAGCTACATCAAAATGGCAGGATCAAATTCACCCATAAGAATATTAACCTTAAATGTAAATGAGCTAAATGCCCCAATCAAAAGTCCAGACTGGCAAATTGGATAAAAAGTCAAGATCCATCAGTGAGCTGTATTCAGGAAACTCATATCATGTGCAAGGACACACATAGGCTAAAAATAAAGGGAGAGAGGAAGATTTACCAAGCAAATGAAAAGCAAAAAAAAAGCAGTAGTTGCAATCCTAGTCTCTGATATAGTTTACTTTAAACCAACAAGATCAAAAGAGACAAAGAAGCGCATTATATAATGGCAAAAGGATCAATGCAACAAGAAGAGCTAACAATTCTAAATATATATATACCCAATAGAGAAGCACGCAGATACATAAAGCAAGTTCTTAATGACCTACAAAGAGACTTAGACTCCCACACGGTAATAGTGCGAGACTTTAACATTCCACAGCCAATATTAGACAGATCAACAAGGCAGAAAATTAACAAGGATATCCAGGATTTGAACTCAGATCTGGACCAAGTGGACCTAATAGACAGCTACAGAACTCTCCACCTCAAATCCACAGATTATATATTCTTCTCAGCACTGCATCACACCTACTATAAAATTGATGGCATAATTGAAAGTAAATCACTCCTCAGCAAATGCAAAAGAACAGAAATCATAACAAACAGTCTCTCAGACCACAGTGCCATCAAATTAGAACTCAGGATTAAGAAACTAACTAAGAACCCCACAACTTCATGGAAACTGAACAACTGGTTCCTGAATGTCGACTGGATAAACAATGAAATGAAAGCAGAAATAAAGATGTTCTTTGAAACCAATGAGAACAAAGACACAACATACCAGAATTTCTGGGACATATTTAAAGCAATGTCTGGAGGGAAATTTATAGTAATAAGTGCCCAATGAGAAATGAGGAGACATCTAAACATAAGACTTAAACATATGACCTAAAACCATAGAAACCCTAGAAGAAAACCTATGCAAAACCATTCAGGACATAGGCATAGGCAAGGACTTCATGACTAAAACACCAAAAGCATTGGCAACAAAAGCCAAAATAGACAAATGGGTTCTAATTAAATTTAAGAGCTTTTGTACAGCAAAAGAAACAATCATTAGCGAGAACCAGCAACCAACAGAATGGGAAAAAATTTTCACAATCTACCCATCTGACAAAGGGCTAATATCCAGAATCCACAAAGAACTAAAACAGATTTACAAGAAAAAAAAAATGAACCCATTCAAAAGTGTGCAAAGGGTATGAACAGACACTCTTCAAATGAAGACAAATATGATGCCAACAAACATAAAAAATGCTCATCATCACTGGTCATTAAAGAAACGCAAATCAAAACCACACTGAGATATCAGCTCACCCCAGTTAGAATGACGATCATTAAAAAATCTGGAAACAACAGATGCTGGAGAGGATGTGGAGAAATAGAAACACTTTTACACTGTTGGTGGGAGTGTAAATTAGTTCAACTATTGTGAAAGACAGTGTGGCGATTCTTCAAGGACCTAGAAATAGAAATTCCATTTGATCCAGCAATCCTATTACTGGGTATATATCCAAAGGATTATAAATCATTCTGTTATAAAGACACATGCACATGTATGTTCATCGCAGCACTGTTTCTAATAGCAAAGACCTGGAACCAACCCAAATGCCCATCAGTGATAGACTGGACAAGGAAATCGTAGCACATATACACCATGGAATACTATGCAGCAATAAAAAGTGGTGAGTTCATGTTATTTGTAGGGACATGAATGAATCTGGAAACCATCATTCTCAGCAAACTGACATAAGAACGGAAAATCAAACACTGCATGTTCTCACTCATAGGCAGGTGTTGAACAATGAGAACACATGGACACAGAGAGGGGAGCATCACATACTGGGGTCTGTTGAGGGGGATACTAGGGGAGGGACAGCGGGTATGGGGAGTTTGGGGAGGGATAACATGGGGAGAAATGCCAGATATAGGTGACAGGAGGTATGGAGCCAATCACATTGCCATGTATGTACGCATGCAATAATCCTGCATGATCAGCACATGTACCCCAGAACCTAAAGCACAATAAAAAAAAATTAACTCAAAACATAGAACCTTGTATAACTATCTGGGTTGCTGTGCAAAAGCATGCCAGCCTAAAGGTACAGGTAAGAGAAAACACATGCAAAAGATACAGAGTTAAGAAAAGAAATGACAAACTTAAGGAATTTCAAATAATTCTTCACCCTTTATTGTCTCTCTTAGGCAATGAGGTTTCTATATTGGATGTAGAGAAAGACAAGAAATGTTGCTTTAGAACCAGAAAATACTGATTTCAGCTCTAAAAACTGGCACTTTGTAAGTGATCTCAAGCAAACTGCTTAACTTCTTATATGTCTTTCCCTAATGCAAAAATACAAATAAAACTTAATATCATTGCTGAAATGGTAATATAAGAGCTAAGAAATATCTTTACTATATGACATACTAAATAAGTATCAGCTTATCTTCCAGTATACCAACTCAATAAAACAACTCTAAGAAAAATTATAGTACCAAGCAGAAATCTTTGGTTTCTTACTTTCAACTCTCAATCAATTCCATCTCTAAAATATAAGTAACTAACTGATCATCTGCCTTCTTCTGTCTCTTTCCTCCACTCAAGTCTCTAAACAACAGTGATAGTCTTAAATGTAAATTTTGTTAGTGCCCTGTAAGTGTTCTTCAATGACTTTTGTTTTTACTTGATGTTTTAATATGACCTGCAAGACCTTACTGATCTGGCTCTGTTATGTTCTATAGCCTCACCTCATTCCTCTTCCTTCCACCTATTTCCTCAGTATCACTCGTCTTTGCATGTTTCACATATACACAGCTTCTGTGACCTATGAGCTTACTTTATATGATATACATTATTT